>PVKS010001437.1:0-114600 GCA_004027875.1 Aplodontia rufa | reverse complement strand
GCTAATATTTATGAATACAGGAGAACTCATGGATATCTATATATATTTTCGGTTGTATATTTCATATGCTATCCATTGTTTCATTATCATGGTTTCTTTTTCTTTCTTTTTTTTTAATTTTTTGTACTTTTAATTTACATTTCCTTAATTCCTAGAGGTGTTGAACATTTTCTCATATATTTGTTGGCCACTTGTATTTCTTCTTTTTTTTTTTAAAGAGAGAGGGAGAATGAGAGAGAAAAAAAGAGAAACAACTTTTTTATTTAGTTTTTCAGGTGCCCTTCGTTGCTCCAAGACTTCGTTGTGTACATGGTGCTGGAGTTTGAACTCACGTACTCCCACATGCCAGGCAAGCACTATAACCCCTGAGCCACCATTCCAGCCCCTGTTTTTCTTCTTTTGAGAAGCATCTGTTTAGTTCTTTTGCCCATTTATTTATTGGGTTGTTTGTTTTCATGATGTTATGTTTTTTGTGTTCTTTGTGTATCCTGGATATTAATTTTCTATCTGAGGTGCAAGTGGCAAAGATTTTCTTTCATTCCACTCCTTGGTATATAACCAAAAGAATTAAAATCAGCATATTATAGTGACTCAGGCACATTAATGTTTATACCAGCAAAATTCACAATAGCCAAGCCATGGAGCCAAATTTGGTGCTTTTTAACAGATGAATGGATTTAGAAAATGTAACATATATCTATTTATATGGATTTTGAAAATGTAATATATATCTATATACACAGAGAGAAATATAGCTATATATATATATATATATATATATATATATATACACAAAAAATGGAGTATTACTTAGTCATAAAGAAGAATGACATTGTGGTATTTGCCAATATATATAATTGGATGGAACTAGAGAGACTAGTATGTTATCCTAAGTGAAATAAGCCAGTGTCAAAAAGTCACAGTTTGGATGCTTTCTCTTACATGCAGAAGATCATCCAAAATAAGGAGAGGGATACAAAAATAGAAGAAAGTTCTATGGAGTAGACTGAGGGGAAGGAAGGGAGGGAGGAGGGATGGGCTAGGGAAAGACAGTGGAATGAATCTAACTTTCTTACGTACGTATGTGAATATACCACGGTGAAGCTCACCATTATGTCCATCCACAAGACACCAATTTAAAACAAAGTATAGGGTAATAACAAAAATCAGTAGAATAGAAGGAAGGAGACCAGGAGGGAGAAGGGAGGAAGGGAAGCACTGGGGATTGAATTGGAGCAGATTATGCTCCATGCTTTTATAATTATGTCAAAATGAATCCAAATGTTATACATAATTAAAAAGAATCAATGAGAAAGAGAGAGAGAGAGAGGTCTCCTGTTCTGGTTTGGAGCAGTATCCTTGCCTTGAGAGCATCTATTCGAATGATGGCTACTGCCCAGGTAAAAGCACAGACAGAATTGTTCAGCAAACCCCTGCTCTTCCCTCCCCCACCCGCTGGCAGCCTCCACGAACAATGAGCAATGAGTGCCGCTCCAACTGAAGCACAGGACTGTTCCCTGTTCCTGAACCTGCAGGTTCTCCTTCTCCCTGCCCATCCTGTGTCCCTCCACTAGGGCCCTCCACCACCCCACACCCATACTTTCTGAACCTCAGGGAGCATGCAAAGACCCCTGCGCTACGTAGGAGGAGGGCTGGGACCTTTCTCCTTTCTTTTCTATTTTAAGTAACTTGATAAGAATATTATCATGGGAATCTCATTCACCAGTCTCAGGAATTGGTTGAAAGCATACTGATGTTCAGAATTCTAAAATTAGCAAAATGAGCAGATCTTCAGATGCTAACAAAGTGAACTTATTAGCACAGCTAAGGGTAATGTTAAGAAATATCTGGACCTGGTGGCCAGCTGTTATCAGAAGTGACAGTTTGGCATTAGCCATGCTAAAATAAAGCTAGGGTTTTTTTTTTTTTTTTCACATTTTCCAATTAGGTAGGATTTTTTTTTTAAAAAAAGTCAATTTATTCAGATACCAGGGAGAAAATTTTTGACTTAATAATTATGATTAACAGTACTGAGCACATAATACTTACTTAGCATTCTGCCTAGTACAGAGTGCCTTCTGTTACTCTCAGAATAGCACCTAGAACTGGGAAGCACTATTGATTTTGCTTCGTAGATAACGAAATTCAAGATTAGAAGTCACTCGTGCAGCTACAGCAGCCAGTAAATGGTGAATTTTTTCCCCACATTTTTAAATTCATGCATTATAGTTGTCCCTAATGCTGGGATTTGTTGTTCCATATTGTACATGCACACAACGTCACAAGGGAATTTGACCCATTTCCCTCCCCAGCACTGCCCCCTCCCTCTCAACCTCCTCTGCCTCGGTCCCTGTCCTCTGGTGATCTCCCGCTATTTCCGTGAGATCTGCCCCACCTTTCTTGTCCATTTTCCTCTCTAGCTACACAAACAAGAGAAAGCATATGACCCTTGATCTTCCGAGTTTGACTTATTTCACTCAACGTGATGGTCTCTAGTTCTGACTATTTTCCTGTGAATGTAATTTCAATTTTCTTTATGGCTGGATAAAGCTCCACTGTGCATACACCCACCTTTTTCTTATCCATTCATCCATTGATGGACACCTAGGCTGGTTCCGTAATTTGGCTATTGTGAATTGTGCTGCTATAACATGGGCATGCCTCTCTCACTATAATAGGATGACTTTAATTCTTTATGATAAACACCCAAGAATGGTACAGCAGGGTCATATGTTGGTACCATACCTCATCTTTGGAGGAATCTCTACTGACTTCTGTAGTGATTGTATAAATTTATAATTCACCAACTATGTAAAAGTGTTCTTTTTTCCCACATTCTCTAGAGCAATTATTATTATTGTTGTTGTTGTTCTTGTTCTTATATTCTTGATGCCTGCCATTCTGACTGATGTAAGATGAAATCTCAGTGTAGTTTTGATTTGTATTTCCCTAATTGCTAATGATGTTGAACATTTTTTCATGTATTTGTTGGCCATTTGTATTCCTTCTCTGGGGAAGTATTTTTTTAGTTCATCTACCCATTTATGAATTGGGTTATTTGATTTTTTGTTGCTAAGTTTCTTGAGTTTTTTATATATTCTAGACTTTAATCCTCTGTCAGCAGAGTAGCTACCAATGATTTTCTCCTTTTCTGTAGATTCTCTCTTCATATTTTTAATTGTGTCCTTTTCTGTGCAGAAGCTTTTTAATTTGATGCCATCCCATTTATTAATTCTTGCATTATTTCCTGAGATTCAGGGGTCCTACTGAGAAAGTTGTTGCCTGGGCCTACATGCTGGAGTGTTGATCCTATGTTTTCTTCTAGTAGTCAAATAGTTTCTGATCTCACTCTGAGATGTTTGATCCATTTTGGGTTGATTTTTGTGCAGGGAGAGAAATAAGATTCTGGCCTCTTTCCTCTACCAGTTTTCTCAGCACCATTTGTTAAAAAGACTCTTTTCTCCAATGTATGCCTTTGGCACCTAAATCTTTGCTTCTTATTGCATGTCCAAGATGCAAGGGTCTTCTCTGAGTACACGGTTCAAGTACACAAAAAGACTGAACTCTCTTTTTAAAAAATAATAATGGTCTTATTTAGAGCTATTTTAACAGTCCACCTCCATAGGTAAGAAAAATCATGTGCAAATTATTTCATAACATACATATGTATGATATATAAAACGTATGGACTTGTTCTTAATTAATCATGCAAAATACTCACCCATTGATTTGTCCAGATAACTTAATCATGAATGACTTCTCTGAGTTATGATTTCATGTTACAAATTCAGGTTTTATAGCCAATATATATTACCTTCCATTTGTGGAAATACTGTATCTTTCACAAAATAACTGAACACATTGTTTATCATGTTACTCAATATCCCTTACACAGAGATTCAGGTGATAGATTCCTTCCGGAATGTATTGTAATTCTCTTTCCAAAATAACTTGTAGCCTCACTAATTATCATTCAGTACATACCAGCTAACCCACTGGCTTTCCTATATTGTTTCTGTGCCAAAACCATATTGTGCTTTGTCCTTTGTGAAACACAGAGCCCAATTTATTTTCAGCTATAGCAACCAACTGGTCACAAGTTCCTATTAAATTTCTCCTGCTTCTCTAAGTCATCTTTAGCATATCTATTAATCTTATCTTTTTTGAATGCTTAATCTTTATTTTCCAGTTCTGTTTATATATCATGTTCATAAATCATTGCTTGAAGTACATGGGCAAGTTCAGTGGATAACTGGAAGTTAGACAGATGCATGGGTAGCTGCTCACATGCGTAGAACATATGTAATACATACATGCAGATTGCTGAAATGATGGTCAGCCATTTGCTAAAATGAAACCAAAGACTTGGCATGATTGAGTCCCAGGCACCACTTTATTGGAAAATGCATTTTGTGGCTGTGAGTCCTCAAAGGAAAACACATTGTCAGGCAGAATGGAGAAGCAACAACTTTCCTATCCAACCGAGAACGCTGGGGGCTCCAAGGGAGGCTGCCAATGGCTCTTTGAATCTGAGACTCAATTATTTCCAAGTATACAGAGCCTCGTGTAGATTCATCAGTGATCAGGCCACAACTTTCAGGCGATATTCCCACACGCTATTTAGAGGTCAAGTTCATATCTTTAAAGTAATAATAAAAGAAACAAATTCTACAATGATGCCCTATCATTAACACAGAAATGAGCTTTAAACTCTGCTCCACCTACAATCCAGGTAACCTCTACCAGTAGATGTGAGTGCATATTTAGAACAGTAAAACTTCAACAGGTAGATTTCCTCCGGTTGTAGATAATCGTGGAAGAACAAAAGGGTAGAGCAGATTATCCAGCTAATTATACTTAATTAAAATAAAAATACAGCATCCTGGGTAATATAATGATAATGTGATTAGTCAACTCTAAAATGTGGACCAATGAAGAGATAGGTTCAGTAGCAAGAGAGAAGAGCTATTATACATGTAGGTACAGTACAGCATTCTTTCCAGGCAAATATTTCCTTTCCTTTCTTTAAATAAATCTAATAAGTTGCTGGTGCATATAAAATTCTCTTTTGGATGTGAAAGGGACATGGAAATGAATTGAACAGTCTCTGCCTTCCAGAAGTTTGTGATGTGTTTAGCTTTCTTTGCACCCTGGGTGCAAATATACTCGACTCTTGGGGCCGGAAGCCTCTGAGTCTGTGCCTGGCCCTATCTGTCCTCTCTTCCTTACGTGTGGCCACTTTAGCCAAGTTTGAGCTTGTTTTACCCTTCCTAATTTTGTGGGTTTTACAAGATCCATTGCTGTTTAGGATATGAATCTTTGGGCTTCTTTCTGCATCTTTCTGCCTTCTCTTTTCAGGACCAGTTGGAAAACATCTCCAAGGATACCTTTCTGCCTGTGAGCACCACTTCCCCAAGCAGCTGTAGCATCTCCAGGTGCTCACAGGTGATTCCTGTAGGAGGTTCTCCCTAAAGGTCACTAAAATCACACTGCATTTAGCAATGCTAACATGTTTAATACGCTAATGATTAAATTGTTTCTGACCATTCAAAGGGCTGTTTTAGTCACCGTAAGGGCTATTATTTTTTCTAAAATTCTTCTGCCTGATACAATGGACAACTTTTTACTTCTTTTGCAATTTCTGACAACCAAATGCACCCAAGAAAACATTCCTGCATCACAGGTGTGAGGGTTCTCATCCCAAATACAAATCACAGCATTTCAGTGCGTATGAAAACTGAGTTTCTGCTTCTTTTGCTTGCTGGCCAGATTAAGTCCTATTTAAATCATTGTCAGCCACATGTCAGGTTATCTCAGAAAGAGAATCTATAGGGAAAAAAAATAAAGAAAATGGAAGACAAGATTTCCCAAAACCCAGGGTCAGCTAAAATACAGTATAAAATGGGATGGGTTCGTCCTGTTTATTATGAATTATTCAGCAGTACCCTTAAACACAGAGAAGTGCACAAGTATTGAGCTTTTATATTTGGTCCACTTAATGTCACAGGTTCTGTATAATGTGACAGCATTGCATAAGGCACATCAGAAAAACACATGCTCAGTTTCCTCTGCTCTCAGAAAACCCCACTTCCAATCTCACGGTGGAGGCAAGTTTAGTGGCATTGTGTCTCTGGGCTGTTATTTGAATCTCTGCAACCTCACGTGTATGATATATGACTATTCACCGGTGAGATTATTTAGTCTACAGATCGTAAGTGTGTTCTGAAATCTATTTCAAAAGAATGACTACAGGATTATTGCTTCTAGCAATGCAGCCGACTAAGTCTGAAGATATTCTCGATACAAACCTTGAAGTTTTCCAAAAGCACTGCACATCTTTTTGGATGCTTAGTTGACCTTTCAGAGATTAGAAGATGATCATTAGAAGTCACAAAGAAATAAGAACTGCAAATCAGAATAGTAGAACATGGCCTTGCCCTGCGGCTATCTTGGTGTTTGGGGGAGAAGGTGATTCTATCTAGGTCACTTAAGACCTGGGTTTTAGTGTTCATGTGGTGACCAAAGGTAAGCCCATCCTCTGTGTAAAAAGTGGAGTTAGGAAAGAGACCACCTCATAAAATCCTTGAATCCGTATGAGGCAGAGAACAAGGGGGAAACCTGCAACAGGCGCAGGAAAACAACAAGAGAGTGAATGTCTTTGTGCTCTGCTGGAAAAGCAAAGCAAACGCAAAGCCATCATGAAAGTGTGTCGCAGAACTATTGCTTTCATCGTAAATACCATCGTATGGTCAGGGAAAATCAAAGCTGCAAGTTACTATGATGGTCATGAACCACTGACAGCCCTGCAGCCCCTGGACACTTCCAAAACACAGACCAGAGGATTCCAAGACCCCACCTGCTCCTGCCCAAATGAGATTCAGTCACAGTGAAAAATTGCCACACACAAGACGAACTAATCCAACAAGCGTAAGACCAAACAGGATTAAGACTTCAAAACTTTTTAAAAAGCATGACATTATAGGTGCCACATGGGTATAATTCCAGAGGCTCTGGGGGGCTGAAGCACAAGGATCATAAGTTCAAGGCCAGCCTCAGCAACTTACCAAAACCCTGTCTCAAAATAATACAATAATATGAACTGGCAATGTGGTCAAATGTCCCAGGGTTCAATCCCTGGTACCAAATTAAAAAAATACACTAAAATTGGAAAAATTTGACATAATAACAATTGTAGTGGGAGATTGTAAAAGGATGATTTTATGGGCTCTAGCAACTGACAGACCACACTGACTAAAAATTAGTAAAATACGAATGCAATTTAGAGCTGGACTTCATGAAAACAGAACACACTGGATCACAAAGCAAGACTCAACAGACGCCAGAATTACCAACTAAATTCTCTGTGATACAGTAAAATTAAAATAATGATAGAAATACTGCTGACACTTTTGATACATTCAGAAATTTGACAGAATATCCCTAAATCATTCATGAGTCACAGAAAATCTGAAATGGGATTAGAAGCAATGCAAAACTGAATATTGATGAGCTATATTATATGTAAAGCTGTACTGTGAATAAAATTATAATCTTCTTAAATTGATTATAATACTGTAAAAGGAAAATTAAATGAAATGAAATTAAATGAATGAAATAATCACTCAATCGGAAAAAAATGAACAATGGAAAATATTCAAAGAAAATAGGAAAAAATATTAAAGCCCAAAATATCATACAGAAAATTGGAAAATATTAGAACAAGTTAAAGCTACATTCTTCAAGAGCATAGTTGCTAGCTTTGTGTACCTACTGAGCACTGAGCTGGTGGAACTGAAGTTTAAATTTAATTAATTAAAATGGCAGTTTAAATAGAATAGGTCTACACAAGCCCTACAATATACTGTACAGCGGGAAAAGTTGCAAAGCACACCTTTAGAGAAGCAGGAAAAGTGCATTTTGCATCCCATTTTGAACACGTAATATACATGCACACATTCCCAAGAGTCAGGAACATCAAAAATGCCTGGGAAAAGCTCCCAACAGTGTCTCTAAAGTGGCTTCTTCTGAGGCAGAGGGAATAAGGATCGGATCTGGATTACATAAGTGTAGCTCCGTTTGAATAAAATGACAGAAAAGGAGAGTGGAATTAAATAGGCAAATACTGGCAACTGTTTAAATTTTGTGCATTTTCTTTGAGTTTGAATTTTGCATGATTTGTACACACACAATTTCTTTAGCAGTGTTTCGTAAATGTTTTAAACAGTATCTGACTTCTTAGAACACACATTTATCTTCGCAAATGGCACCACGGAAGGACAGTGTTCATTTAGTTAAGTTCATCTGAAAAACAAGATTTATTGCTATTTCATCTACACCCTTGTTTAAAGATTGGATCAAATACTGAGATTTAAGCGTGTCCTTCAGAATTTCCCATGAAGGCAGGGGTGGTAGCTTTCTCGAAAGCTCTGTCAATCAGGACCCAAGGCGTCAATGTTCTTACATCTACTCAGTCTTAGGCATTGCGGGATCTTTCCCAGTGAGTGCCAGCTCGATATTCTGAGGTCATTTCTTTCTTTTGCTTGAGGGGCAGAGCTGTAAGGTAAAGTAATGAGACAGGAACGGGAATTTCTCATTGCTCATCCCAGCCCAGTTGCTCCACCAATACCCACACGGTTTAACAAGTTGTCAGAGCTGCACCCAGGAAATGATATTCAGAAAGTCCCTCACGCATCCTCTTCTCCGAGCAGGATTCCATGAATTATTTAACTTTCTGTAATTCTTAGAGCTTCTTTTTACAAGAAAGTTCTTCCCGACTTTGACAGCTATGTCACTTGTCTTCCCTCTCTGTGCCTTCATGAAGGTCTTGACATGAAAGCTTCACCTTCCTAGACAAATGCAAAGCTGCATGGGTCCCATCAGCCCCTCTCACACCATGGAATTTTCCCTCTGGAGTTCACAACTTGGCCATTTCCATAATGTTTCCGGATAGAGAAGATTGCTAGCACATAAACACCCACTGAAGCCCTCTTTCCCATCAACAAAACACATCGTTTGCAGAACCCACACACACATCAGCAGAACTTCCCCAACCCTCCCACCATTGCTTTTTCATAGTTCTATTTTATAATCCTCCTTTACACACAGAGCTCAATTCACTTCCTCCTACAAAGCATTAGCATCCTCTTCAAATCCATTAGTGGTATCACAAGCTCTACAGAATCGTTCCCTCTTGAAAATATTTTATTATGAAGTTACTGTCCTGTGAGCTGGGAGTCCATTGTATGTTTATATACACTGTGCCAAGATAAAAAAAAAAAGGTTATTCACCCTAATATTTTGACAGTGGGTTAAAAGCTGCTGTGTTCTTTAAGAAATATGTTGGCTCAAGTTTAAAATATTGGTTATAAATCAGGAAAGAATCTTTTTTTTTTTCCCATGGATTTTTCCTGATGATTGAATCCTTACCGGTTCTTCAATCTGAAAAAGAAATGTCAAAAGTAGTTAGCATCAGGGACAGGAGCAGGTGACAGACTCAGGGATCCCGAGAGGTCCTATGAAGTCCTTAAGCACTGGCAAGTCATTCAGGATTTGTTTGATTCTAGCAACTTTTTAACATTTGAAGTTGATTAGCTCCACATGTTGTTGGTTATGGTGACATGTCCATCACTGCATGCAATTCTCTAAATGAAACCACTCTCTTCAGTTAGATATATGGAGAGGGATCAATGATCCAGTAATTTCATCCAAAGTAAAATTCATTACATCATCATTTGATGCACCGCAGAGCTGAGATGAAAAGACAAAAAGCAAAAGAAAAAAAAAGAATATGTGGTCGTAGCCACCCAAATGTTTATCCAGTGAAACTCGGAAGCATTATGTTAAGTGAAAGAAGCCAGACACACGGGAAAAGCACGTAAGATGAGGTCCTGCTCATGTGAAGTGTCTGCAGTAGGCAAATCTACAGACGGGAAATGAATTAGTGTCCACTGGGACTACAGGGAGGAGTGAGATAGGAGACAGGGGGATGAGAAGGTACAGTACAGACCTTCTCTTTGTGGGTGTGAAAATGTTCTAAGGTCAACTGCATGGATGGTTGCCCAGATCTGTTAACTAAACTCAATCACCCAATGTGGTAAATTGTATCATGCATGAATTATATCTCAATAAATCTGCTAAAAGAAGTAGTGGTCACCAACCTTACCTCTCTCCTCTCTCTCTCTCTCTCTCTCTCTCACTCTTAAAGGCATATAAATTAGTTCTATATCACCTTGGAGACTCACTGTGAGATTCAAGGTTTGTGTGGAGAGGGGCAGAATGGGAGTAGGGTGCTGGTGTGGGGCAAAGCCAGGAAGGGGTGACCTATCAGAGCAGAATCGCTTTGCAGTTTTGAAAACCATGTACCCCTCTGGCCCATCAGCCCCCACCCCTTGTCAGGAACACTGATCCACCTGAGAGAGTTGGTTGGTTGGCGATGGGAGGGGAGAGGGAACATCTCCCTGAACCTGGTGTGAGATGCGTGCTGTCGGTGAGGGATCAGCCACTGCAGGATTAGTATTACAAACTGATTTAGGGAAGCCCAGCTACTCTCATGCTGATCCTCTGTAACAGTGCTCTACCTCATTCTGTACAATTTTTACAATAAAGAGGGGAAATTTTTTTTAAGCCAAATAGATCAAATTGGTAATTTTTGTTTCTTGCCAAGTCAGATCTGCAATACAAGTTTCCAGAGGAAAGAGAGGTATGGAGAGTCGGAATCATTTTGTAAAAGTAAATACATAGATGCAAACGTTATGAAACACCATGCCTGAGGCTCTCTTTCTTGTCTGGGTTTTGCTTTTGTATTCGAGACTTTTTTTCTTGAAACCATCCTCCCTTTGAACCTTTTGTTCTGTGTCTGGCAACTGCTGTTTCTCCCTTAAATGATGCCTAACCCTACTCTGCGCCAGTCACTGGTTTAAGCCTAGTTCATATTTATTCACTTGATCTTCTCAACAACACCGTGACATATACACCTCTAACTGACCTTGAAAGATGAGGAAACTCAGGAGCAGACGCTGAAGTAACATTGTTGATGTATCCACTCTGACCCGTCTTGATTTCCAGGGTTTCTGACTCCTCCACAGAGCATGGGCCAGAAGTGTGAGTTTCAACTCAACTACCAACTCTGAGTTGGCACTCTACTCTGAGAGTGAGGCGGGTGTAACAAGTGTCTCTCTGTGGGTTCTTAGGAGGCTCCCAGACCTCAAAGCTGGCATCGTCTTACTCCTTGATTACCAGGGCCTCTGCCCCTGTGATCAAGGAGTGACATACATCAAACCTGTTTGCTGAAGTCTGTTGGCCTCTTCAAAAATGATCTGATCTTAAGAGTCTGAGATGATCCCACCGTGATGTTCTTCTTCCTCTTCTCCCAAACTTGACGCACAGGAGATGTGCATGCGTCTCAGCAACCCCGCACATGCAGGTTCCCAGGACCGCAGCCACTTCCTGCTCACCTGGCCAGCTGGCAGCAGCCAGAGCATCTCTCACTGGCTGTGCATCTTGGGTAGGAATCAGGCTGCCCACCAGGTCACCCCAGCACAAAGGCCAAGTGTCACTCTCAGGATTATCTCAGGAAGTCTCTTCATTTAACTGAGCAACTGAACTCAACTAATCTCTCTTCTTGAGTTTCGATAGGAAAAAAGAACTCACAGTGAGATGGGGGACAAGTTTGGTAGTCAGTGCAGGCAGAATGATGTGGTCAGTAAAGAGGAAATTGGCTGACAGTCATTTTTTCTGAGGGGGCAGAGAGCATCTCTGCTAACAAAGGTGTGCAGACACAGGCAGCTCCTCTGCTGATAAAGGTGCCCCTGGACCCAGGACAAAAGAGCAGATCAGACCAGAGCTTCTATGCCCTGCTCCTAGGCATGGGGGAGGGAAGGCAATTGCTAAAAGGGGCAGAATCTGAGAGACTGTAAGAAAGATGGGCTGGATCCCCTCCTTGAGTTCTCGGCTCTGAGATGCCCTTCTCCTGGAGAAGTCTTTTCTTTCTATCTTTTCCTAAATAAACCGCTTGTGCTGCTTGCCTCGGTGTCCCTCGGTTTCATTCAACTCTGAGAGGACACGAACCCAACATCCACAAAACCAGCATCAACAGCACCCCTGCAAGTCTTCCCTGAAATTCTCTCCTACATTCTCCCCTTTCTGAACCCTTCTATATCCTTTGTTGAGGGGACATAATTAGAAGTTTTCTGACTGTTTTTTGCCACCTACTTTTAAATCTGTGGGGCACCACTTCTTTTCAGAATTTGGTGCCTGAAACATCCCTCTCTATGTACATGCATGGAAAAGTATCTTCCTGATTACTTCTGATTCCTCTACAGATCTATCTGACCGCTGTTGGCATGGCCAGGTGTGTTACACTAACCATACGGGAATGAATCTGTGATAAGAATTTAATTCAGTACAGGGAAAGTGCAAGGCTTTCGTGCAGTAGTTGCATAGTGAACGAATGCACAAACACATACATTTTTACTTATTTATGAAAATACATAAATATAGTTAGCTACTGTCCTGAGCTACCTACCTCAAACCATGAAGTCATATGGCCCCAAAAGCCATTACCATTTTTCTACAAGAACTATTTCCCCGTTCTTGAACCTTTCCTGTAAATGCATCCGTCAAGTAACAAACATTGTTTCCAGAGTTCTACACAGTTCTGCCAAAATGTCAATCATGCTCTGACACAAACAGGCACTTTTTTAAATAAAGCAATTTACAATACAATTGTATACTTAGTGCCATGAATTTGCAGTTAGCTGTACAAAAATATCTGGCCTCTCTGCTAATGAAATGAAGGAAAAGATAATTGACAGTTATCTTACGAGATTTCATTGTAATACACATGATGTTACAATAAATCTGGTTACTGGAAGTTCCGTGATGCACCATTTAAAGTATATTGATTGATTGCCTTGGAGTTAGCTTATTTTGAAATTCCTGATGGTGAGCTTTGATATGATGTACCGTGCATATGAAGTCTATTAGAATAGGCCTTTTGCAAACCCCATGCATGTGATCAGTGGAGAAGGAACTTCACAGAAACCTCGGTTACCGTCTATGGTCAATTAGTACCAGATGTTGTGGCAATAAAAATTCCAATTTGAAATTTAGAAAAGGGAGGATCTCTCTGTTAGCTTGTTCATGGCACCTTTTCTGGATTAGAAATTCCACGTGAGACAGAGAAAAACACCTGACTCTCAAAGAAGTCCTCAAAAATAAAAAATAACAAAAATGAATGTTCTGTGAAATTAAGTTGATAACTGTCATGAGTGAGAATATGCTTAACTTTCAATATGTGGGGATTGCTGGTTTGATTTTAAGAAAAGCAATGTGAGAGTATTGTTTTACTCACTGTCAATATATTTCTCAGCAACACCCCAACTAGATTCATTAGCATGGAAACTTGGCTGGGATTTACAGAAAGCTTAAGATAGCATTTTCAAAATCTGTGACTCTGAAGTTAGGTAAGTATGTTTTCAATCATCTGTAATCTCAAGTACTTGGAATATTTATGCTTAAAGTGAATATTTCATTCAATAATACCATCAATTGGAGCAACAAACTGAAAAATATTTAGATGTTTTAGTAAACTTATGTTTATTTTTCCAATCGCATCTTCAGTAGGATGTAGATACATTCTGGATACAGAAACCAGACATTGGGAGCATCACAGAATGGGGGATGGAGAGGACAGGGTGTCCAGATGAATGAACAACGGGGCAGAGTCTATAAGAGACATCAACAAAGAGGGGGAGGCCTGCAGGGTCTTCAGAGTTCCATCACCACCACTCCCTTCCTCAGCGTATCCTCTCACCTGGCACAACCAGGAGTTACCTCCTCCTCTTCACTGCTTCCCCACATTTGAAACATGACTCCTGTTAGCCAGGCGCTGATGCGCCCAGCATCATCTACTGCTACCTATGTGACCCTGTTGTAGTCAACGAAATGTGAACACAAATGCCAATCTTCTGAGGAGTTCTTTTGTAAGGAGGCCCATAACCTTCCTTCTTCCTTCCTCCAATCTTCCATCGTGAACTGTATGTGAAGTAGGAATGCCAGAACTCACAGCAGCTTTGAACCCAGAGATGGCGGGGAAGCAAGCGAGGAGATGATGCTTTTGTAGAGCTGCTACTCTCCCTGAAGGGTGTCTCTCCAGAATTCTCTCAGATGAAAGGGAAATGCATGTCGGTCTCTGTATCACAGAGGTTAAGGAGAAAACTTAATCCTAACTTATAAATGTGGCTTTAGGAGGTGATTCCACCATCAATATTCCCTACCCTGATTTCTTCCCAAAGCTTATGACCTGAAAATCCAGGCTCCAACTAGACAGCCTCATCCCAATGTGTGAACTCCCTTCCCCAAGCACTAAAGCAAAACTCATACTTCCTCCAACACATGCTCAATTTTCTGTACTGCCTAGTGCTTTTGGAGAAACATTCCCTATTTATTCACCAAGAGAAATCCCCGGGAAGTCTTTTCTCCCCCCATTCATTCATCATCTGCCAGTAACCTGCACCCATCCTCCAAGATGTCAGGTCTTCCTGCAGCAATCATTACCTATTTCTCTCCAAGTCACTCTCATGAATCTGACCTTCACCTTAACCAAGCCTTGCCTGAATTACAGCAGCAACCTCTTCACTGTTGTGCCTGCTTCGGGTCTCAATTCCCCTAACTCCCTCCCACAGTCCTATATGAAAAGCTGATAGCATCGACTCCCTGCTTAACATTGCAGATAGAATGAAGTCAAGTTCCCAGGCATGGTGAGCAAGGCTCTTCAGGATCCAGCCCACAGGGTCCCCGGATGCAAATGCTAAGGCACCTCTCCTCGTGCTGCCATGGCCAGTTGGGGCAGCACTGAGTCTTTGGAAAGAGAGCTTTCCAGGCCCTGAACTCAGCCACACAGTTCTTCACCTGGAATGTCCTTTCCCTGCTCACATGTCCAGAGTGTTCACTTGAGTGTCCAGCTCAGGGGCAGCACAGCTGGGAAGCATCCCTGACACTGGCCAAAGGAATCTCCACATGCACACAATAAACTGTGAGGCTGTTGAATCAGGACCTGTGTCTTCATGCTGGTAGTCCCACTGCCTAGTAGAAAGCAGGTAGTTATGACACTGGTGGCAATCGTAGCAGCTAACACTAACCAAGAACATGTCCCACTATGTAGACAACTGAAATTGGTTCCCTATCTTTCACCCTGCACCGAAATTAAATCAAAATGGTTCTAAGGTCTGGATATTAAATCAGCAACTTTACAATTGCTTGAAAAAGAAGTGGGATCAACACTACATGACATAGAGGTCAGCACCGCCTTCCTTAACAAGACTCCCAAGATGCAAGCAGTAAAGTCTAGAATAAATGAATGGGACACAATTAAACTAAAAAGCTTTTGCACAGCTAAAGATTTAGTCAAGAGTGTCAAGACGGATCCTACAGAATGGGAGAGAATCTTTGCCTGCTACGCTTTGCACAGGGGGCATATATCCAGAATATACAAAGAACTCAAAAAACTAAACACCAAAATCACAAATAATCCAATCAATAAATGGGCTATGGAATTAAAAAGAAATTTCTTAATGGATGAAGTCCAAAAAGCCCATATACATATGAGAAAATGCTCTACATCACTACCAATAAAAGAAATGCAAATTAAAACTTCACTGAGATTCCACCTCACTCCTCTCAGAGGGGCAAAAATGAAGAATACGAACAATGACAGATGCTGGAGTGGCTGTGGGAAAAGAGGAACACTGTCACATTGCTGGTGGGACTGCAAACTGGTTCAGCCACTCTAGAAAGTTGTGTGGAGACTCCTCAAAAAATTAGGACTGGAACCACCTTATGACCCAACTATTCCACTCCTGGATATTTTCCCAAAAGAGTTAGAATCAGCATATTACAGACACACAGCTTCATCGATGTTTATAGCAGCTCAATTTACTATAGCTAGACTATGGAACCAACCCAGATGCCCCTCATTTGATTAGTGGATTCAAAAACTTTGGTACATATATACAATGGAATACTACTTGGCCATTAGAGAAAATGATATTATGGCATTTGCAGCCAAATGGATGGAGATGGAAAAAATTATGCTAAGTGAAATATCACAAACTCAGAGACTCAAGGGCCAAATGTTTTCTCTCATTTGTGGAAGCTAGAATACAACTGGATACAGTAAGACAAATGGCTAAGCTAATAAAAACCTCAACAGGTATGAATTTTTAGGAACCTGACCTAGGATGCTGGGAGATGTGGGGAGAGGGGGAGGGAAGGAGGGAGGGAATAGGAAGGACATCAGGGATACTTGAGGGGGGGAATATGGGGGAATCAACTCAGAGGGAAACCTCCAACTTCCATGAGAAGTCCATTTAACACAGGGGTTTAATTGGGGGAAACAAGGAACCATGGGGAACCCAAAGGGGAGAACTATGGAATGGCATCAGCCTTGGCTTGCTATGTGAATATACATTTATTCTTGATTGTTTGACAATGATTCCCTCCTAATTGTAAGTCCATATTCAACAACAACAAAAAAAAAAGAATATGTTCCACAATGACATCACTGTGGGTCCCCTGTGATTTAATCACCAAAACAACCAAAGGGCAGCCAATATTACTGCATTACCTGAACAAACAAATCAATGAAGGCACAAGCAGGTGAAGGAACACGCAGAGCTAGGGAGCCAGGCCTTGGATGGGGACATCAGCCCTGCATCCACACTCCCAACTTTGGAATCTCCACTTTAGCAGATTCCCGAGGAAGCATTTTGCTTTCTTCTCATTTTCCTCAAATTGGAAAAATCTTATAGAATTAAAACGTGGACGGCAGATCCATGCACAGGGAGTAGAGGTCAAAAGAAATGTATGTATATTTGCCAGAATATATACTGCTTACCCAGACACAAAAGATGTTAAGAGCTCCTTTGGGGCTCTGTCAAGTGCAAATTCCTGGTCCCTGGTTCCAAAAGTTAGAGTATTTGCATAAAGTACACTCAGAACTTTTGGGAATTTTAAACATGTGTTGCTATTTCAACTCAAATCAAGAAACACACACATCCACCGTGTCTCTGAAATTCTCCAAACCTATCAGTCTCATAAGTCTTCCGACATGACTCTATTGCTGGACCCATACTGGCTCCCAGTGCCTGTTCCTCTACACACCATTTCTACAGAAGAACATTGGTAGCTCTGCAGTTTTAAACCACATGCTTCGTCTCCTCTGTGATGTTCAAGGCAATACTTTCTATTCCACAGTACTCCCTTTGTCCATGCATTCTGAAAATCTCTCCAACAGTAATGCGATAACTGATTTCTGTATCCCAGAATGTGGGGTATCAAAATCCAAGGTGCAGAACTCATTGCAAAGAGCTGAGCTTTGTGTGTCTTATAATTTTAGAATGATAGAAAAATTAACATTGTTAATTTTTATTATTTTATGTTGACCTGAATCCATATTAACTTTTAAAGTCTTTTTATATAAACATTTTATTTGTATTTTGTTTTTAAAGACATTTCTTCTGGTAAACTTACTGAAGAATTAGTAATTAAGACAAGCACAGGGTCTGGAGCGGTGGTTCAGCGGTTGCAGTGCTTGCCTGGCATGCATGAGCACCAGGGTTCAAACCCCAGCTACATAACTGTCAGAGCAATGAAAACCAGATGAAAAACTAAATTAAAAAAATAAAAAAGACAGCCACAGTCAGTAGGGAAGGAGTGTGTATGTGGAGCTATGTAGGTTGCATCTAAATTTCTTGGCCTCCTCTAGCTTACACAAATTTGATTAAATTCTGTGTGTTAGTTTGAAAAAAGCACTTTAGGGACAAAATGAGATCAATGTCAGAATTAGAACAGAGATCTTCCGATTCTTAACCTAGAACCCTTCTCACTTTACCACACGTTGTCAGTATGTGATAATGCTTGTGTGACATACATTTGATCATTTATAAGTTAGAAAGATTGCTTCCTACAGCTGGAGTCCAAAGCCACAGAGAATCCTGGGGGATGAGGGGCAAATCCCCTGTTACCCTAAAGCTCTGTTTCCCCACCCTATAGCAGCCCATATTCCCACTGTTCTTTTAGAATCAAATGAGTGAGAATTTATGGGGCTTCACATATACCTAACTATTACGATGAGTCAGATGACGTCCGCTTAACAAAACTAAAATGACAAGAAATGTCAGGAATAATTCTTGGTAAGATACAACTGGTCTAAACAATAAAACTTACTTTATTTTCTGAAATCTTCCTTCTAAAGAATTTAAAGATCTCTAATATTCAACTCATAGAATATTATGACAGTGTAAATATTTTGCGTTTTGAAATAATCAGAAGTAGGGTGCTTACAAATTTAACTGGAATTAATGTTGGTGTGGCCACTATCATGGAGATGGAAGAAAAGTTAGAATGCTACTAAAGACACAACTAGGGCTTACCGGTTAGGGCACTTGCCCAGCATGCGCAAGTACATGGGTTCAAACCCCAATACCCACATACACAACTAAGGGTCTGAGCAACAAAAGCCATGTGAAAAACTCAATGAAAATTGATTCTCTCTCTCTCTGTCTGTCTCTCACTGTCCTTCTCTCTTTAAAAAAAAAAAAAAAAAGACACAACTGGATTCCTGTCAATGCTAATAATGTCTGAACTCCATCAGTTATGAATGCAATTTAAAAATCCTTTCAGCATTTCCTCAAGAACCACACCTCCTCCTAAATAATTCCTCTGTATCACTCCAGAGCCAATCTTCTGCCAGCTGACTTCATCAGCTCATTTAGAGTGCCCTTGACCCTCTCCAGATATACACCATATTCTATCAAATGGCAGGGTTTCTGTGTTCTCCAAATGCAACAAAGTTAATTTACGAGAAATAATCCCCAAGTCTCTTGATCTGAGACACCAAGTTACTGCAGAGTCAATGAAGCTTCATTTCATTTCATTTTTCTTAAATCCATCACACAAAGCTTCAGAGTAAATATAGTATGTGCTACGGGACGCGACGGCATTGGCAGATACAGTGAACAGCATGCCACACAAATATCGATCAAGTCAGCATTTTAAAAAACAATTAAAAGCCAAACTCTGAAACCACAAAGTACTGAATTTGCGAAATTAACTGTGATAAAAGTATAGCAGTCACTCATTTCTCTATAGTAAATTTTATATTGCCTTTCTAAATTCCATATCTTGTCCTTTGTGACAGATCAGAGAAGTTTGAGGTATGTATAACACATTAAATATGAAAGCACTCTAACTTCAAATAAAAATACGTTTTGATTCAAAAGAATTCAACAATAACCCTTCAAATATGATTGATCATTAAATCCATCAAAGTCACAATAGAGGACTGAAGCTTTTTATCACTACATAGTAAAACGCATCTAAAGAAACTAGAGTGAAAAGAAGGGATGATTAAAGCATTTCAGTTCTCTTTCGGGAATATATAAATGTAGGTCAGTATGTTTCAGTGGTCAAAAAGAGGTTAATGCCAGCTTTCGACTTATTCAAAAGGAGCATTTGAGGTTATAATGATTTTGATAGCATGATAATAATTTCCGGACATCCCTCCCCACCTCACCCTTTTCCCAAACCTTGAGAAAGCCTTCAGAGTTTTTCCCATATATGCCATTTCACAAAAGAGCAGAGCCTTTGAAAGAAAACCATTTTTGGCTCTGTTCATGCTTGTGTATTCTTCCAGCCCAGTATTCAGTGTTCAGGACCGGACAGGCAATTACATGCAAATTTGTTGGGAGCTAGGAGGTTCATTTACTACATTCAACCCCATAGAGGAAGATCAATAGAAGTGCGAAACCTAATCCCAGATGAAAGCACCATGATCAGGTAATGGTTATAGAGTTAAGGCCCTCGGAAGAATGCTAGGAATCAAAAGGGCATGCCAGAGAAAAGCATTATGCATGGTGCTTTTTTGAACCATATGGGAAAGACAAGAGACAAAGTGAACCAAAGAGTTGGAACACAAGAAGGTAGACATGCAGTTCAACACAAATTGTTAGGGTTTTTCAAAAGATATGAATGAGGATTGGCCCAATTAAAAATGGCTGCCTCCAAAACCTTTTGTTGGCTATGTAAAGAATGGTAGTGTGCACACCATTGCTCAAACCAGCTTGCATTCAACTCTTAAGTAAAAGAGGAACTCCTGGCTGCTAGCTTTCCTGTCTTTTAGTTTTTAATGGGGCGCTTTTTCTTCCTGATAGTTTCCCCTAGCCGAGGCTGCATACACTGGTGACTTTTAACAAAACTTGCTGAAATTTCATAATAAAAATTTAGAAGAGCATGGAAGTTAGGAATTATAGTTGATTTCAAGCAAGAGAGATAATGGGAAAGAACAGGGCGGGAACCAGCTCTTGTTGTAGAGGCTGGCAATTTTTCTCATTGGTTGTTAAGTAATTTGAATATCCCCACAGGGTATGAGTGGATATGCAGCCTACACCACAAGGGGAAAATAAAAGCCCATAAAGCATAATTAGTCTTCATCGGTGATGACTACAACATTTTCAGAAAGTACTATGAAGATTCTTGACCTAGCATCCAGTGCATTTTCAGAGGATCCTTGCATGGTCTCCGAAGTTAGCACACCCCTACCAAAGTTTCATGCAAATTTTTATGATGCAACCTAATCCCATTTACTGGAGAAATAAGTCTCTAGTAAGTTTCTTAGAGGGTTTTGAAATATAAAATATTCTAGAATCTCAAATAAGAAAAGTCAATAGCAGTTTATCTCTGGGTTAATCTAAGTCCTTTAAGAAGCAGATGCCAAAGACAGGGATAAGTGTGACAGGACTTTTTTAAAGTAGACACACCTGTGCAAGAAAATTGGGGAAGAGCTGAGGAAGATGGGCAAAGCTGACATATCAAGATACAAAGCAGACCCCAGGAGGAGAACAGGAGGAAGGAAGTATGCTAGGCCATCATGTGGTCTACACACGACTGGGCAAGGCCATGGCGAAACCCTTGAATCAAAGTGGGCCATCAGTGCATTTCTGAGACTCACAGAAACAGCCTGCCTGGGTAGCTACCTGGGTGGGAAGACTGACCTGGGCTCAAACACGGTAATGGATTTCAGAGCCCAGCGCGAGGACCCTTGTCAATTTCACTTGCTGTAGTTGGAGCTTTGCAAAGTACATTCTCATGACTGTCACTCCGAGTCATGTGATTGGTCATATCTGTTCTCCAACCCACCTGACACTCTTGTTCAAAAAATCAGACTCAAGTTCATGCAGTTTTTGAAATCACTTAATTCTGTAATGTTTCGTTGTCTTGGCTGTACAACAATTTCAATTTGAAACTTATGTAGAGCTCTAATCCTTTAATACATTCAAGACATACTATTAGCTTTCTGAATTTATAGTTTGGAATACTTTCATGCAAAACTAAAAAAAAAGAAAGAAAAGAAAAGAAAAAGAAAATAGATGTCTGTTTCTCTGTTTCTCCACCAATTTTGTTTCTGAATTAGTAATTCACAAACTAAGAGTCCTTATGGTAACATGCTATATGAGATAGAGCATGGGATATGATAAAACACAAGCTATTAGTTACTTGCAGTATCAAACTGAGTTATGTTTTAAGCTGAATGGTGGTGCAGGGTGGCACAAGTCTATAATCCCAGTAACTCAGGAGACTCAGGCATAAGGATTTTAAGTTGGATCCTAGTCTCAGCCACTTACCGAGACCCAGTCTGAAAATAAAAATAAAAAAAAAAAAATTAAAAGGGCTGGGGATGTAGCTCAGCAGTAAATCACCCCTGGATTCAAAAAATATATACATAATGAGGGCTGGAGCAGCAGTGTCATTGGCATGCATGAGGATGTGGATTCAAATCCCAGCACCACATATACAAGTAAGTGTCAAAGCAATGAAAATGAGATGAAAAACTAAATAAAATTGACTCTCTCTTTCTCTCTTACTCTCAGTCTCTCTTTTTAAAAAAAATGAAATGAAATGAAATATGACCCACAGAGAAGAATCCCTAAGGAAACTTCAGTGGTCACAACTCACAAGTATAATGCATTTCACCTCGACATGACTGCTTGGGTGAATTCCAATGTCACTTCAGAAACTTGTTGCCACATACATTGATAATCAAGTAGTAGAAGTACTCTGGGACGAAATCTGTGGTTTGGTGACCTTGACCCATTTCTGATTTTGAAGATCACAGTTGCGTGCTCATCTATGTTACTCAAAGGAACCTGTTACAGATAGTTATTTCCATGAGAAAATAATTTACAATCCTTGCTGAATTCTCCATATTGTAAGGAGAGGAGGGAAAAGAAACTCCAACTACAACATAAACAAAACTGCAAAGAAAATAAACTGGGAAAATAGTTACAGTATTCATTATTGAATTTATGAAGCATTGTCACAAATCAATAATAATGAACATACCAATTAAAAAATTAGCTAAAGTCATAAATAGGAAATGTACTGAAAAAATGTACATAGTTTATGTGTAATAAAACTTCATTTATAATGGCTAAAATGCAAATTAATAAATGGCCATTTTCATTTATATAATTAATTACTCATAAAAATAATAAAATTTGACATTGTCAAGGGTATTGGGCAGCAGGACTCTGCTGGAAATAGTTTGAAATTTTTTTCAAAACCAATATAATAGGATTACTAAAACCCTTAAAAAATAAAGGTCTGCTTTTTTGACCGATATTAGAGATAGATGCCTTTACAGTTTAGATGTGAGGTATCCCCCCAAAAACGCACATGTGAGATAACACAAGAAGGCTTAGAGATGAGATGGTTGGGTTCTGAAAGCCTTAACCCAATCGGTGAATCAACGCACTGGAAGACGAGCCGGGTGGTAGCTGTACCGAGTTAGAGTGCGGCTGGAGGAGAGGAGTCCCCAGGGGCCTGTCTTGGGGTACACAGTCCACGAGCTGAGCTTGGTCTCTCTCTGCCTCCTGGTTGCAATGCTCTCAGCCACTTTCCTCACCACGCTCAAGTCTGCCTCACCTTGAACCTCAAGGACCAAAGCCAGCTGTCTGTGCACTGAGACCCCTGAAACCGTGAGCCCCCAGATAAGCTCCTCCTCCTCTCAACATGTTCTTGCTCGATCTTTCAGTCACAGAAGAGAAATACCTGACTAAAACAGAAATCCAATACATATTAGCACTCAATAAATGGCATGTATCATAAAAATAAAAGCTTGCTTAAGGATATTAGTGAAGTGAACTGTTATGTAGTCTTTTAAAATCACATTTAAAAATTATTATTAACCTCTGAAATGGAATAGTTTATGATAAACTTCTAAAGAAATTACGAGTTTCCATTTTTGCATCCTATATCTACATTCCTACTGATTTTTCAGGACAAGCCCAAGATAAGAGCAATCTGATGGCCACAGACTTCTCCCGGTTTTGATTAAAAAATCTGCTGTAAAATCAATAACTCCATGCCTACTACTTTAGAAACATGCCATCCGGTAGAGGGTTTTGACAATGCCCCAGTGCTGACTCCATCTGAGCTTGAAGAACATATGGGCAGGAATAGTATTCCTAATAATATTCAAATCCTGCAGTTACTGCAGATCAACCGCCAACAACTGGCCAAGCTAATTACTCGAAACAGAGGACGGAAGATGAGCTGGGGTGAACCATTGGAAAAGAAGGACTAGCAAGGCTTGGCAAAGTGCAGCGAGAGGGCCAGCCTCAGTCACCAGATCCTAGCCAGGCCCCGCTCTGTCCCTTGAAGGATGGGACCCAGAACCAGTTACTTTCTCGCTCTCATCCTCTGTCATCAGTAACACGGAAACATTACCTTCCCAGTGGACTCTGGTGAAGATTACAGGTGATGTGTGCCCCAGCCTTTGTCCTCCCTGGCATTACAGAATGGCTATTTCTTCCTTTTCTTTTCTTTTCTTTTTTTTTTTTTTAAGAGAGAAGGACAGTGAGAGAGAGAGACAGAACCAACTTTTATTGAGTTTTTCACATGGCTTTAATTCCTCTGACACTTAGTTGTGTATGTGGATGCTGGGGTTTGAACCCGTGTACTTGCACTTGCTGGGCTAGCAGTGTAACCACTGATCCACCACTCCAGTCCCCCCACCACCGCCCAGAGTGGCTTATTTCTGAAGCAATGGGGACCGCTACCATCACCTATGTCCCTGCCCATCTAAAATCAGGAGTCAGTCCTGATGAATTCCAAAGGGAGTCACACCCTATCCAGCCATTGATAAATGAGGATTCACATGACTAATAAATAAATGGGCAACTGTTCTACCCAAGAAAACAAATTCTGAAAGCAAAGCTTCAAAATTCATTTGTGGTTCTTCTGGTTGAGCTCAGATTTGGAGTTTGATTGGAAATACTATATATTCCATGAACCTCATCCAAACCTGTGTGTCTTCTCCTTGCTTTCAGAAGAAAAATCCTCCAACGGCCGGCTCAACCTGTGTGGTAATAACGACAGAATCTGCTGATTTGTTAAGCAAGTCCATTCTCAGGCCCTCAGTTAGGTGTTCTAAATGCATCAATTTCTCTACCAGTGTCCTGCAAAATCTCGCTATTCCAGCTTAGTAGGTGGGGAAATGGGAAACAGGGAGTTTAAACTTTTGGATACGGTGACTTCAGTAATCACGGGTTCCTCCACAAAGCATGCAAGGCTGTTCTTAACGTTGCAACAAGATCACAAAATAAAAAGCGGCGGCAGCTGGGCGGAAGGCTGTTTCAATGATAGGAACTTTGGAGCTGCGCTGTTCACGCAAACTTGATGGAGGTGAAGAGAGCAAGTGAGCCCTGCGCAGAGGACACTTGGAGAAGCAAAGAGAATAAGCTGCGCATCATGTGCCTCAGGGGGCTTAGAAAGATGACTTCTAAAGATGACTTCAGGTGGTGGCAGGGTGCAGCTAGAGGGAATCAAAGTGCACGGACAGTGAGCCAGCTCCTTCTCGAACTGGAAAATGGTCAACAATTGATGCTTGTCAACATGCATCAGAGCTTAAGGAAGGCTCAAAATCAAGACCCAAACTGTGGCACCAAACATATAAAGGAAGAGAAAATGAAAAATGTACCCAAAATATGGATCCTCTTACCAACTTACGATGAAACTAACAAGACTGCAAATATCAAGAATTTGAGTTACATGTTGATAGGTTGATGTAAATAGATATGCCTTTAACAGATTCAAGTAATTTTTTAATTCCACACCATGTTTCATCAATGAAAATATGCACTTTTTCATTCTTAATGTCTTGAAATAAAAGTGCACACTAGAGCCAGTAAAATCGCCAAAGCCAGGGGGTACTAGTGACTTAAGCATCTACTTGTTCACGAGCAAAGCTGGTTGCTTCTACTGGTGGCTTAACTGGCGAAGGGCAACTGTAGGTTCTCAGTGATGGAAACATTGGAAGGCCACCAGAGAGTGAGTGTGAGCTATGGTTATTGCTTGAAATCCTTCCACCAACATTTTCTGAGAAGACCGAGTCAACATCAGAACTAGCTAAGGCTATCAGTTGCTTACAGTCTGATACTGGTGACGACAGTGAAATAGTCTTAGAGCTGCCCTGACTTACTAACGTCATCTTGCATAAACACATAGGTATATATGACTTTGAACTGAAAACAAATTCAGAAAAGTCACACTCGGAATTTGAAGACACT
Organism: Aplodontia rufa; assembly: GCA_004027875.1. Lineage (NCBI taxonomy): Eukaryota > Metazoa > Chordata > Mammalia > Rodentia > Aplodontiidae > Aplodontia > Aplodontia rufa. Next base: position 88,975 of record PVKS010001437.1, on the reverse strand, counting down.
TTGGGAATACCTTAATATACAGTACTTCCATTATTTTCTAAGAATATATATGAATAATAGGTGAGTTATGGTTTGGATACAAGGGTCCCCAAAAGCTCATGTGTGAGAAAATTCAATCTGATCAGTGGATTAATCCATTTGATGGATCAATGATTAATCCTGAGTGATAACTTAGTAAGATATGGCTGGAGAAAGTAGGTCTCTTAGGCATGTCTTTGGGTCTTATAATTTCTCCCTTGCCTCCCTCTCTCTCTCTCTCTCCTCCTCTCTGTTTCCTGGTTGCCATGAGCTGAGAAACCCTCCTCCACCGTGCCCTCTGCAATGATGTTCTCCCTTGCCTCTGACCCACAGCAATGGAATCATCTGACCATGAAATGAACCTCTAAAACCATGAGCCAAAATAAACTTCTCCCCCTCTACGTTGTTCTCGTCAGGTATTTTGGTCACGGCGATGAAAAGCTGACTAACAGAAGGTGATTAAATCACCTATATCTGAATAGGTCTAAAAGCATTCTGCCAACACATGTGAAATAAAAAATTCCTAAGTAATAAGAATACATTGTGTCAGGGTTTAATTAACAGTTCTTTTTCTCTGTCTTGGTGCATAATACAATGGTACATCTTACAATGAATGGTGCTTTAGAATCAACCTCATAAAGCACTAACTGAAGAATAAGTTTAAATGCTTTCAAGACTTCTTCATCCCTATCAAAACAGAGGGAAAACCTGCTAAACACAGTGGTCCATCAGCTGGTAAACAGAGTAACACAGAAATCCTACAGTATAATTATTCCTCATTACAGGAAGCCCCTTTAGCCTCAATGTGAGTTAGACCTGTATTGAATTGTCCCCAAAATGTCTCAGGTGACTCTGTGATTCTCTCGTAAGCAAACTACTTGCACCCGAAATAAGGTAAAATTAACTCTTCCAGACACCTCAATTGTCACTGGATGTTCCAGAAAGTTCTTTAACCACAGAGGAGAATTTTTCTCCTATAGGTCACGTTATTCCTCTCGCTTCACATCTATCTTGTAGAGAAGGCAGTCGACAAGATTACAGGACACTTTAGGGTTTTGACATTTAAAGGAAATAGAACACAAGGTTTATCACAAAAATGAATTGAACTAAATCCTCTTGGGAAGCTTGCTACAATTTCTCTCAGACAACCATTTCAGCTTTGGTTTCTGTTTTGTTTTAAGAGGAAAAGTCAGGGTAGTTTAGGGTTTGAGCTTTTTTTGACTCTTATTCTCTACAGGTTCTCTGTTTTGATACATTGTGCTGCTGGCCTGTTGCTAGGTAGAGGGAACATGTTGCTATGTGACATTTTATACCACCACTCTTGGGCCGCTCCAATGGTAATGACCAGAGGTGACGAAAATATAATCACGTGTGCTAGAGCCTGAAGCATTTGCCTTTTTGTTCCTAGAAAACTACAAAGAATACACTGAAAAAATGTTTCTCAGGATGTAATAATAATGATATATTTATTAGATAATTTTGTCTATTGGTAGCCCACTGGAGACCCACAAAGACCCAGTGAAATAGAGAGGGAGAGTACCAGCATCGTGACATCTGTTGTCATATTCCAGGAGAGAAAAATGAGATTGTGAAAGGTCAGCCCAGATGTAAACACACAACAACAGCAATCGAGTTCTGCTCCGTTGACTTCTTACCCAGAAAATATCTTAATGCTCTCTGAAGCTCACAAATTTAGGGGTTTTACATTTTAAATATGAGCTGCTATAGTTTGGATCTGAACCATCCACCAAAGGCCATGGTTCTCATCTTGGGACCATTGGGAGGTAGCACTTTTAAGAGGCAGAGCCTTGTGGTAGGCCTTTAGGTCACTGGGGGTGTGCTCCCCAACAGGGCTGCAGATTCGGGCATCTTCTGCTCACCCTCTTCCAGTTCCCCAATTTTGCTCTGGCGCATATTTGCCATGATGTGCTGCCTCACCAGAGGTCAGAACCAACAGCACCCTGATCATGGACTGAAACCTTCAAACTCATGAGCCACAACGCACCTTTTCCCTTTAGAAGGTGATTCTCTCGGGCATTTGCCATAGTGATAGAAAGCTAACCCAAAAGCAAACTTAAAGATATGTTTTTGCTTCTTGTAACTCCCTGTGTTAACTTTGCATCTTTCTTATCCTTTAATAATGCTTAATAATAATTTTGATAGCTATCTACTGTGTGATATTGAGTTCATGTAAGCAGCCAACCAAATGCTTTCCTTATACCATCCCCCACCAGTCTCACCACCTGCAAGCATTGGGAAGACACTAAATCAGAAATCTAAGGCAAGATCACTGGGCACACCGAGCCAGCGGGAAAACTCACAGCGCTCAGCTTCTGAACCTGCCTCTCTAATCGCTTCACTACATTGTCCCGGCTGCTGCCTATTTCAGACTTCTCAGAAGCGGGTTCTCTTTCCATTTGTAGTACAGTCTATTTTTTTCCCCAAACCTAGCTTCACTAATGTTTTTCATTCTCAAGGAACACAGGGAGACAGTCTGAAGAGTTTGCATGTGGAAAATGAAGCAAATAAGAGAGGCAATTGTCATCAAAGAACAATGATATGAGTATATGTGAACGTGATTAATTGATCCAGAATCCACAAAATAGAGAAAAAGCCAATGACCACTACATGGTTCACTGGAATGAGCAGAACAGAAACCTGATTTTAGTCCATTTTTCTTAAACATGCCTTCATTAAATACTGAAAAGATGCAAAGGAAAATTTATAAGTTTCTGTAACACAAAGAATTGCAGTGAAATCAGCACAATCTGTGCAATGTCCAATCAAACAAGATCCAGGATCCAGGAGAGCCCGTGCCGTCTCCCACCACAGGGAACTGCTTTGCCCGGCTTCGTGTCTCTCGTTCTCATTTGCCTTACCGCAGTTAGCGTCCTGAACAACGCGCTGCTCAGTGATGGACTTTTCTGTAACCTGTAATCCTCTGTAGCTTGCTTTTTTTTCACTCAATATTAGATTTGGAGCTGCATTCAGATGCTTGCTGGGTTTTGTTGCCTACAGACGCAATTCATTCCTTGTTTTCAAATTTCTTTTAATTAGCATATAAAATTGTATTAAGGTGTACAGGAGGTTTTAAAGTATACACACTTTGTAGAATGATTCTGTTGGTTTCCACTTATGGAAACACTTATCTTTTGTATGACTTTGCCGTAAGATTTTTTGCACACACTAGTTTTAAAGGGCATTTTTGTTGCTTCCAGGTTTTTGCTAGTGTAAAAATCACCAGTTTAAAGTTCTTTCTATCCCTCTTTGGGGCAAGAGTTTCTCTAGGGTAGTTATCTACATGAAGGTGTATTGGCTCAGGGATATACACCTGGTCAACTTTGCTTCACCATGCCCAGTGATGTTACAAAGTGCTTGTGTGTGTGTGTGTGGTGTGTGGGGTGTGTGTGTGTGTGTGTGTATGTGTGTAGTGTGTGGTGTGTGTGTGTATTCCTCCTGCAGTGCATGGATGTCATGGCTGCTCCTCAGACCTATCAACAATTAGTTTAGTCAACCTCCTAAGACCTGCCTATCTGCTGAGTGTGAAATGTTGCTTTCTTGATGGTTTTTAACTAATGAGACTAAACATCTGTCCAATCACATTTCTCCTGTGAAGTGCCTGTCAAGTCTTTTGTCCATTCCTGTCCTGGGTGGCTGATATTTTTCATCTTTTTTGCTCTATGTGCTACGAATATCTTCTCTCAGAAGCTTATATTTATATTTTCAGGTTATCTTTTTATGAACAAATGTTTTAACTTTTACAGAATTTTTTATGCTGTGTGCTTTTGCATCTTTATAAAGAAAGCTATACCTACAGTAAAGTCATAAAGATTGCTCCGACATTATCTTGTACAAATTTTTGAACAATATACTTTCACACATAGGCCTTCAATCAGCCTATGCCAGACCCCAGTGTTATATAAAATATGTGATCTGATTTTATTATTTTATTACATAAATACAGTTCCATCATCATTTGTTGAAAAGTTTGCACTTTTCTTAGCACCCTGCAAAGTCATCTGGGTCATAGTCAGATATCCAGACATGTGAGGATTGTTCGGGAGCCCTGTGTTCGACCCCATTATTTGCATTGGCTCATTTGCCAACATCATACTGTCGTTACTATTCCCCGTCTACATTAACTCTTAGCATCTGGCAAATTTCTTGAGGTTTTTGTTCTTGACCAGTGCCTGTTTCCTACTCGACTCTTTACATTTCCAAATAAACTTTAAGATTAAATTCTCTAGAATCTGTAATTATCTCTTGAAAAGCTCATACATTACATAATGAATGCTCAGAGGTTAAATGATTAGATATTGAGAGTTGTAACCTCATCATTGAATTAACCCATTTGGTGGATTAATAATTTGAGTGGATTACTGGGTGGTAACTGCAGGCAGGTGGGTGTGGCTAGAGGACATGGTTCACTGCATGTGGCCTTGAATGCATCTTGTCATAGGCTCCACCACCCCGCCCCACTCTCTCCTTCCTAGCTGTCCTGAGTTGAGAAGCTTTCCTGTGTCGTACCCTTCTGCCTCGATGGATGTTCTACCTCCACTAAGGCCTGGAGCTAAGGAGACGTCCAATCACGACCTGAATCTCTGAAATGAGAATTCAAAATAAACTCTTCCTCCTCTAAGTTTTACTGGTCAGGTACTTTATACCTGCAACAAAAACATGACCAACACAGCACCAGAAGGAAATTTATACCTTTAGGATATCAACTCTAGAATCCCTCCATTTATATAGGTCTTTTCCAGTGTGTTAGCATAAAACTTCATTTTCTCTGTAAATGTCATGCATCTCTTTTGTAGAGTTTTCTTCCTGAAAGATCTTCATGTTTTTATACTATGGTAAATCATATTATGTTTTTAAGTACTGTCCAATCCTTTTAAAATAGAAATTTGTTGAAGTCTGCACATTGACTTTATATCTAGCCACTTTGCTAAATTCTCCTGCTAATTTAAAGAAATTACTGCATTTTTTTCATATCAGGGATTGAACCTAATGGCATTTAACCAATGAATCCCCAGTCCATCTTTTAATTGTTTATTTTGAGACAGGTCTTGCTAAGTCACTGAAACTAACTTTGAACTTGGGATCATCCTGCCTCAGCCTCCCAAGACACTGGGATTATAGGTGTACACCACTGTTCCTGGCAATATTTTTCTTTTACATAAATAATTATATGCAAATAATACCTCTCTCTTCCTTTATAATCCATATACTATCTGTTTACATATTTTTCTTAATGTGCTTATTAGAATCTTTAGTATAATGTAAATAAGAAATATTGATAGAATGTTAATTTGTCATATTTCTGATCTTTGAGATAATTCCAACATTTTTCTAACTGAATTATTCCTCTAAAATCCTATGTACATTTTTAAAGAGAAATGTTTAGTTCACTAATTTTTTTATAATGGATGGATTCTAAACTTTGTCAAAAGCCATTCTATACATCTATTAATATGATGATGTATTTTTTTCCAGGTAAAGCCAGACATGGACTCTTCAGATAATGCCAATATAGTCCAATATTACCTTTTTTTTTACACATTATGTGATTCATTTTTTCATTGAATAAATTATCGGGATCAGTGGAGTTTTTTGTTTTTTGTTTTTGTTTAATTGCTTATTTGTTTCTGTTTTTGTAGAGAGGAGATATTTTTAACAGCTGAAACAATTTATTAAATAATTATTGTATTAAGCCAGGGTGGTGGCTATAATTTCAAGGACATCAGAGACTAAGGCAGGAAGATCACATGTTCAAAACCAGTCTGGGTACCTTAGCAAGATCCTGTCTCAAAATAAAAAAGATTGGGAATTTAGCTCAGTAGTAGTATGCCCCTGGGTTCAATCTCCAGTACTGCAAAAATGATAATCACAACAATTATAGGATTATGGTGATTACCTTGTCCTATTTTATGGTATCATTTAGCATAATGGTAAATTATATTTTGAGAACATAACCTAATAAATCTAATAAGATTTCAGTGTTGGCAGAATGCTGTTCACTCTGAATATACACAGATTTTGCAGTAATGGACTCTTGTGTCAATCAAATTTTTGTCATTGTGACCAAAATACCTGACAAGAACAAAAAGTTTACTTTCACTCATGGTTTCAGAAAGTCAGTTCATGCTTCATCAACTGCATTGCTCTGGGCCTGAGGTAAGGCAGATCATAGTGGAAGTACATGGTAGAGGAAAGCTGCTCACCTCAAGGATGGGAAGCAGAGAAAGGAAGAGGAAACAAGAAAAATGTACAGTCCAGGCCATGTCCCCAGTAATCTACTTTCTCCATTCATTCCCCTGCTGCCTATAGTTACCACTCAGTCCATTCAAATTATCAATCCATTAAATGGATTAAGTCACTGACTAGGTCACAGATCTCACAATCTAATCATTTATCCTCTGAATATTTCTGCACTGTCTAACATAAATTTTTTGGGGGGACACCTCACAAGCAAACCTTGACATTATGCCCCTGGCCCCAAAGGCTCATGTATCTACACAATGCAAAATGCCATCTGCTCTATCTCCAAAAATCCCAATTGTCTTAGCATTTAACAATTGCAGCATGGCCCAAAAACCCAACTGCAAAGTGTCTTCTGAGACTCAAGGCAAACTTGTGATTGTAAGCCATTTGAAAAAAAATGAAACCAAGTTACAGGCATCCAGTCTACAATGGCACACAGTAAACATTTTCATTCCAAAAGGGAGAAAGAAGGAAGGGGGCCAAAGTAAGACCAAATCTCAGCCAGGTAAACAAGTCCTGTAGCTCCACATCCAACATTTGGGGCACATGGTGGTCAGGTGTGATATCCCAAGGGCTTGGGCTACCCCTCTACTATGGTCTTGCTGCAGTCCACATTGCCTCTCTCTCAAGCCGGCTCTGTCCACAGCCAACAGCTTTTCTCAGAAGATACTCCATGTTACTGGCATCTCTTAATCCCAGGGCTTCTGCTTCCTTCCCACAGTTCCACACATGGCCCTCTCAGGTCTACCTTCGGGGACCAATGCTGCTACACTTTTCCTGGCCTCCCTGTCTTTTGAAATCTTGGTAAAAGCCTCCATGATTCCGTAATTCTAGCATCCCACATTCCTGCAGAATAGTACCATATGGACAATGCCAATGTCTGCCACCTGTTATCGCAGGAGCTGGACCCCTTTGTGCTATGGCTACAGTGGTCACTGAGTGCCTGAACAGCTGAGCGCAATGAAATGAATACTGAAAAAAAGTTTTCTAGACACCCTTGTGTGAGCAGGGTTCCCCCAAGGTCTATTAAATGAGTTTTCACATCTGTGCCCTTAAGCCTGCAATGGGTTTGGTCTTCCTGATTCCTAGGATACCTGCAAGGCATCTTTCCTATGTATGGTTTCCATGATAGGGTCTTCAACAACCATTCCTTTCCTGACCCCAATTTTACATGTGCTTCTCTGGTCAGACCATACATCATTAAAATCATTATTGTCTGCTTTCTGCTCCTGATTGTTACATTAAACCTGGCTAAAAATTGCCAGCAATACTCATGCCACTCCCTGAATTCTATGCTGCCTTGAAATTTCCTCCACCAGATTAACTGGTCCATCACTTTTAAATTCAACCCCCAGACAAAGTTCCAAAGCATAGGCAAAAATTAAGCAAGTTCTGCACCAGATTGTAACATGAATGGCCTCTAGTCCAATTCCCAGTTTTGATTTCTTATTCCTCTCTGAAACCTCATAAGAATAATCTTTACTGTCTGCATTCCTCTTGGTATCCTGGTCTTCTGAGCTCCCACCAGAATTGCCCATTAAGCTCTGCTTAACATTCTAATGCTTCTCCACTCTGCATATCCAAACTTCTCCTGCAAACCGGTTCCACAGATTTCTGAACCACGTGATCAGGTACAATCATAGCAATGGCCCCATTTTCTAGTAACAGTTTTCTGGCTTAGTCAGTGATTTGTCATTGTGAACAAATAAAAACCCCAAAGGAGCAACTTAAGGAGGAAAACTTTATTTAAGGCTCATAGTTTGAGAGGATGAGTCCATGGTTGGCCAACTACATTGATCTGAGCCCAAGGTGAGGCAAAACTTCATGGCAGAGGAAAGTTTCTCAGCTTATGACAGCTTAGAAGCAGAAAGAATAAGCAAGATGCCAAACCCAAGAAGCACACCCCCAGTTACCTATTTCCCCCAGCCAAAGCCATCTGCCTACAGCTACCAACCAGTAGTCCATTCAAATGATTAGTACATCAAATGTACTAATCCACCTTTCTAATCTAATCCTTTGTCCACTGAATATTTCTGCATTGTCTAACATGAACTTTATGGGAAGACACCTCACATCCAACCGTAACACCTTTTTTATTCTAAAATTATGTTTTATATTTTTCATATCCCCTTTTCTTCTTGATCAGTTTAGTGATTGAATTCTCTTTTCACTTTTGACTTTGTGAATTTCATTATGGTATCATTTTCAATTTTATTATAATTTCCACTTGATCTAGGTTTTTAAGTTATATTGTGTTCATTTTTTTCTGTAGTTTCATAAATTAAAATCTTAGCTGATTAATGTTCTTTTTTATTTTTCAATGTGAGCATTTAAATATAAAATTTCCTCTGAGTTTTCAAGCTTGCTGTATCCTGTAAGTTATGACACATTGTACTTTTGCTTTTGTTTTCTTCCAAATAGTTTTTATTTTGATTATGCATTTAATTTTTTATTTAGCCCATGCTTTATTTAGAAATGTGCTTCTTAATCTTTAAATGTCTGTACTTTTGTTGATTATAATTAGTTCTTCATTTTTAACTCTATAGTTTTGTAGAGAAATAAATTATCAGAATAATCAAAAATTTCCTTTGTAATTTATTGAGTTGAACAAGTATACAGTCTAATTCTTTTCTATGAATATTTGAAATAAATGTAGGATTTTCAATTAGCTGTTGTTAATTAGGCTCTTCAGATTGCTTCTATAGTTTATGATTTTTTATTTACTTTATCAATTAGATATCAGATTTCAAATCTTCTATTATACTGATGACTTAGCTGTTAATATCTCTAGCTCAATTGATTTTTACTTTCTATTTCTTAGAGCTGAATTACCAAGAACATACATATAAGCTCAACACACATACACACACTCAACTCTCTGATACCTAGAAGTGTATATATATATTTTTTTTTCTTTCTCTTTCTATTTTCAGAACCCTCTTTTTGTTATTAGTGCCCTGAATCTGCACTCCACATCTATGTGTGTGGTTTTCTTTTTTAACTATCCTGCAACATTTGTAATGGTCTCTGACTCTGAGGATTAGTGACTTTAAAATTCTCTGGAAAACTGTCAGCCACTGTTGACTTAATGATTACTTCTCTTCTTTTTCCTCACCTTTCTTCATGAATCATAATTTCTTTTCATCTTTCTTTCTTATTTTCCATCTTTTTTCCCCATTCAGTATACTAATTATTCTTAAAATATGTTTCTATATATCCTAATGTGTATAGACCTGATCTCTACTTGTTCCATTTGTTGAAGGTTTAATTTCAAATATTACACACTTTTTTAATTCCTAAAGACTACATTCGATTTTTTAAAAATCTACCTGTTCATTGGTAAGTCTTTTTCTCATTTTCAATATCTTTTGAAGCATATTGACAATATATATTTAATAGTACTTGTTCTGATAATTCCACAATCTAATATCTTGGGGGCTCTATCAACCTCTGGTTATGCCAAGTCCCATTCATCATGTGGTATTCATTGCATGCTTTGCTATGTTTGCATGAGAGAAGATTCAGGACATGCTACACCAAACTATGGTACACAGGTGTTCGAGAAAGGAGCCCAAGCTCTTCTGCTCTGAAGAGAACCATAAAAGCTTCTCTGAACTCTGCTAAAGTAGGCCATAAAGTCTCCATCCCAGAGAGGTGCTCCCTAAATCCTAGTGGAAGAAGACACAGAAAGACCAAGACAGACCTGCACCGATTGCTGAGTTCCCCCTTTGCTCTCAAACCCTACCCTTTTTCCTCCAATCATATGTCTGCACAACTGTCCTCAAAAATACACAGACCTTGCTGTTTCTTTGGGTCTTCATTTCTGAAGGCTTTCTCATCATTAAAACATGTCTTCAGTAATCTGTATTTCTTTCTCTTGTGAATCTGACTTTTATTACTGGGATCTCAGCCATGAACCTTGTGATGAGTGAGAAACCTCTCACTGTCTTCCTTGGGTGCTTATATGTGGGAGTTCTTTGAGGACGGGTTGGATGTGAGATTTTCCCAAAAGATCAGTCTTTGTCTGTTCTTGACCCCTGGGTATACTGTTGGCTGAGATCTGTTTTAAATTGAATTATTGGCTTCAGGTTGCCAAGATCACCAGGTACAAAATCAGACATGAACTCTTGGGCTTGGCTTCCTCCCTGACCCCCAGCCCACACTGAGGTTTGAGGCAGGACATTTTTATTGCCATCAGTGCTGTTTATTTCCATACATACAACCCAGGACAGGGACCAGGTTTAATTCTAGCTACCTATAAAGTGAGGCTGTCGCCTTTTGGGTCTCAATTTTATTCAACAGATTTCCAATTAGTTTTCCTTCCTCTCCCCTTCTCTGTGGAAATGAAAGAGCCAAAGCTCAGGGTCATCTGTATGCAGCAAATACCTCCACGGTGCCAACAGCCTCGGTGCTGGCTCACAGCTCCAGATTCCTGCTTTCACTTACTTCCCAGCTTCTGAACGGACTGTCCAATGTAGCAAATAAAGATACAGGATGCCCAATCACATTCAAATTTCAGGTAAACAAGTAATAGTTTAGTATAATTATGTCCCACACAAAACTTGGAACAAAGTCATGTGAAAAAAAATTTTTCATCCCTTGTATGAAATTCAAATGTGAATGGATTTCCTGTTGTTGTTGTTGTTTTTACCCTGGGAACACTGCACTAAGGAAATTCTTATTTTCTTGCCAGTCCATTGATGCATCTAAAGAGCCTTTTCAAAACTCCAGTGAACAGCATTTTCCAGTTGTTTCTGCAGGATGGCCAGGCGGTGCCTCCTGTCTCAGCAATGCTGGTAGCACAAGTTATTTTTGCCCCTGTCTGACCCCAACCCACCTGTGAAGCTGAGGAAGACACTGGCACTCTGAGCCACAATCGCCCACAGTGCTTTTTCTGGGTATCACTGAATCTGGGAAGGACCTGAGGAATGATCTCTCCTGATCCCTTTTTGTTAAGATAAAGAAAACAGAGACTCGGGCTAGCAAAACAATAAAGCCAATATTCTACCCAGCTCAGTGCAGGGTGCAAACCAGAAATCTTATCTCGTCACTGACGCAGCAGCCTCTGCTCTGTACCCTGACTGTGGGGATCAGATGAGCCACGTCACAGCAAGGCACCAGGCAGAACATGAAGTCCTGAAAGTACGTAAAGCATTAGAATCAAAGCAGATAAAGTATTAAAAATGATTTTGATTACAAAATCTACCCAGAAACACCATGCGGCTGGTAACGTGAAATTTAATGTGGAATAATGTTTATGGAGAGAAGCTTGGAGGAATGTGATAACATTACACATTCTCTCCAAGAATCTCAGGCAGAACAATGAGAATTTCTATGAATATTTAAAGGAAATAAGTTAATGATATTAGAACAAAATATCTAGCCAGAAATATGCTGTATTAAATAAGAATTTTTGACCTACAACATAATACATTCTCCATAGCAAATAAGACAAAAAAAAAAAACAGAACCTAATTAGCAAAAGCCCTCTCTTCTTTTTTTTCCTCCTCTTTTCTTACAAAGAAATGCTTTCAGAATGCTTAGGACTCTCACCATGCTACTTTCTTTGCTACAATCAGTGCATGATTGCCACTCAAATTGCTATACTGGTCCTTTTTCCTCCAGCTCTGCATAAAAAGAAGATGCAGATGAATGGATTTTCTGTGGGTTAATTTATTAGGAGTGCAAAGCAATTATCAGCAAGGTAAATCATGGAACATGAAGTACGCTGTTACACGCTGGTTGCTGTATAATGTAGGTCCCTTGGCCGCAAATGCAATTAAAGCGTTATATTTTATTCCTTTTAATTTTATCTCCTGGTCTATCCTTGGCTTAAAGCAGACAAGCTAGCCCGTACATCAATATGTGATCAATAGCAAGGCATACAGAATAACCACCCCAAACAATTTCTTTATTTTTGATGCTATGGGGTAAATATTCCTATTACAGCATAAATCTACAAAATGGGGCTTGGGGAATTTAGCTGTATGACTCTGTTCCCAGGGCATCAGGTTGTCAGGTTCATATGTGGCTGTAATCGGACTAAATTATATTACTGTCATGTGACCGAGACTGCAGTGAGGTGAATTAAGCAGTGCTTGCAAATGCTGTCACTTTAATAGTATCTAAATCTTCTGTTTTTAATTTTAAAAGGCAGGTCCAAAGCAAGTCATGTTTACCAGGCTTTCAGGACTCATAAAAGAAAGGCTTGACAATAGAAGCAAGCCTTCTCCCTCACAGACCAGAGCAAGTCTGAATATGAACGCAATAGAGAGGCGGTTTCAACAAAAAGGGGATGGAAAAAAAAATACCTGATTAAAAAAAAAATTAGCCCCCTTCTCCCACTTACTGGCTCGATTTGGTCAAGTTCCTAACCACCCTTTGCATGTTTTCTCATTTGCAAAATGAGGATCACCATCGCCTGGTGGGATCTCTGGCACTGCAGGTAAGGTGTCTCGCGTGTGCAGGGACAGAATTGACGTTGATGCTGTTCGTAAGCCCTGTTCACCAGGAACTACAAGCCAATAGCAACTGTTAAAATAGGCCTCCAAATACTTCCTAGTAAGCCATGAAGCATGAATAAAATGATAGCACTGTATAGAAAAGTGAGTGATTTCAGCATGAGCAGGGTTAGAAAGAAAAGATGGTTAGGTAAACTGAGACTGTATTCTGAAACAACCAGCCCTGGGGAAAGATGAGGGCAAATGTGAGATGTGAGGGGATATTGGGACTTAGTGGTGTGTTAGTCAGCTTTGCATCACTATAACAAACACCCAAGATGACCAACTCATTATAAAGGGAAAAAGGTTATTTTGGCTCTCATGTTTAGAGGTCTTAGTCCATGGCCAGTTGGCTCAGTGTTATAGGCCTGCGGCACTCCAAGGAGCAAGAGGACGGTAGAACAAAACCACTCACCTCACAGCCAGGAAAGAAAAGGGAAAGAGGCAGAGACCAGGGTCCCACGGATTCGCTGCGAGGGCACACCCCAATGACCCGAAGGCCTCCGAGGAAGCCCACCTCTTCTTCAAGTTCCACCGCCACCCAGTGGTCAGTCTGAGGACCAAGCTTCTAACATGTGGGACTTGGGGGACATTCTAAGACCCTAACAACAGCAGTGGATAGGTGTTGGTATGCACAGGGTAGAGGCAAGAGGGAGGAGGAGAGGAGCTCTATGCAAAGTAGTTGAAGAAGCAACAGAGTGAGGTAGTGATTCGAGTCCTAGTCCACAACACACCGGAGGAGGGAAATAATAGGATCATGGCTGAGAATCATACAGGAAAAGACAGAGTAAGAAAAGAAAAACTTACAACTTTTTTTAGGGTAGGTTTTACATTACCATAGTCTTCACCAGGAGCTGACTGGAAGAAACGGCTAAGCCGTGCGCTGATGCTGGGTTTAATGAAGAATGGACAGGGATGGAGGGAGGTGATGGGGCGAGCGAGTACCATCTAACAGTGATAAACGGGGAAACCGAGCAAGCCTGTCTTTAGAAATAAGGACGTCGCTCCCTTCCTTTGGGTAGAGGGAGAGCATTGGGCACCACTCACGTGCGGGTCTGATGAACTGCTTCAGGGAAGGTCACAGAAGCCTTCCTAGGCTTCACAGCCTAAATTCCCTCTGCTTAAGATGTGTGGGGGTAATGTTCCCAGCACCCACCACATTCTTTTAGCGTATGAGGTCCTCATAGGGGAATGTCTTGAAAAATGAAGAGACCACCCAGAAGGGAGTGGTCCTGATGCGAGAAGGGGTGGTGGAGGTGGTAGGCAGAGTGGGTGACTGTGTCCCGGATGTGAGCTCAGGGGAGCCGAACGCTGAAGCCCTCCTGCAGCCACAGGCTCCGTCCACAGCCACCACCATGTGGAGTCCCCCAAAGTTAAAACTAAACTTCTCCCATTTGAGCACCTCGGTGTGAATCCACGTGCATGTTTGCTTTTCTTAGAGATCTCCACAGCGGACTGTTAGAGAGGGGTAAGAGCTCAGGTCCTGAGTGGGTGGCAGAGGAGTGCAGGGGCTGCTCTTGAGGACGGTAAGGACCTCGTGCCAGTGACCTCTGAATAGTCAAGCAGGGTAAAGGGACATTGGACTATTTGCCCCAGGAATTTAAAACCCATGTTTAAATGCCCAATCACTGTGAATAAATCTAATGCTAAAGCGATGCTTCCCCAAACTCACTCTCTCACTTCGGGGGAAACAGTCATTGTGCAGGCCACTGCTCCTTTGTGCGAGCGAATTCTAGCTTCAATCCAGGCTCACGTCGCACTTGTGCGGCACAAATGTCTCTTTGGTGTCACCCGCCTTCCTTCACTCGAGATAACCCATCATTATTGTCTCAGCTTATCTATGAAACATGTGTTTTATGTTTAACTTCCACGTACAGATTGGAGTGGGTTGTCAGCCTGACTGCACGGTCTGAAATAAGCAGACAGGGGGATGTGGCCGGGGCTGCAGCCCCTCCGCATCTGCAGCTATCCTCTCTCTGCGTTCTTTTGAACAGCTTACGGCTTTTGTTATTTAAAATGTGATGCCTTCAGGCTTTCTGGCTTCAACTCCATCTTAGAGGTTTCCTTCCACTCCACCCCAGCCAGCACCAGGCTCCTAACTTAGGAAAAAACTTCAGTCTCCTGGTCTTACCTATTGTTCACTCCTTTTAGGAATTGACAATTAACATTGTAGGATCCTTCTGTGCTTCTGTGCATGGATTCAACCCAGGGGTGCTCTGTCATGGAACTACATCCCCAGCTCTTTTTTATTTTTTCTGAAACAAGGTTTCCCTAAGTTGCTGAGGCTGGCCTCGAACTTGCAATCTTCCTGCCTCGGCCACCTGAGTAGCTGGGATTGCAGGCATGTGCCACTGCGCCCAGCTATATGGTACTTCTTCATGCAATTATATTCGTAATTGATTAATGGGGATGCGGGTAACTACAGACTCTCGTACACTGTTTGAGTGCGTGATTAACTTGGATTCCAGAATTTTGAGTATGATTCAAGCATGCAGTGGTTGAGTCCCTGCTCACCAACTTGTGGTAGAAAATAATGTCCCATATCCCAAACACACCATATTTTCAATACCTACTGTCTCCCCCAGGCTGCTTGTGGCTGATTTTCATATATATACATATATACATATATATATATATATATATATCCATATATTGAATGTATTTCCATATATTGGAAACATATACACATATATCTATACTTACATATAATTTTTGTTTGTTTGTTTGTTTGTTTTTAAATATAGCTCTCAATTCCGGGGACCTCAAGGAATCCAGTCACCAGGCCTGACTCTGTCCCCCCACTCCTTACCTTTTGTCTGTTGTCAGTTTCTGGAACATCCTACTCCTAGGGCCACGTGGAACCCTGGAGCATGACCTCAGCACGTCCTGCTGATCCCACCTCTTCTCCCTCCCTTCTCCCTCCACTCTACCATGACAATCACACATTCCTCGCTTCACAGTTTCTTTTCCCACGCCCAGGATGCCCTTCTACTCTGCATGCCCCTGGTCCACATGGGCAACTTTTAGGTGTCAGGAAAGTCACTGTGTCTTCCGGAAGGCTGGCCCTGACCTCCAGGATCCTCAGCCTGCATCACACTGAACTGAAATGGTTTCCTCTCCTTCCTGACCGCAGAGACCCTGAGCTCTTGGGGGCACAAGATGAAGGAGAAGACCCTGCTCTGCTGAGCAGACTCCTGCAGGAATTAGCAGCTCACCGATAATCATGGCTTTTATTCCTTAGTTAAGAAAAAAAAAGCAGTTTTTTTTTAAATTTTATTAAAATGAGCTTATAACATGATTTAGAATTTGACCTTGATTCAATCCAAACCACATTCTGAGAAAATCTGCTTGAAGTTTTACGTGGCTATTAAATTAGCACATTTAAGACTGGCAGAGAGGATTGGCTAAGCATATTTAAGGTAAGCTTAATGAAGGATAAGGGAGGTGGGTAAAATTAACTTAGCTATTTAAGTGTTCCAGAAATTTGAAATACTGAGCTGTCAAAAAAAGAAAAAGCCAAGATCCTACACATTGCTACTCAGCATAATTTTTCTTAGAAAATAGCATTATTTCAGCTTGATTTGATTTTGTGTTAAGTTTGGAGGAAATGTTATTTATTATGTACACAGCTAAGCTTACGTAATTACCCACAAATGTTCTATTGTACCGCATAGAGCCAAACAACACAGAAGCTCCTGCACCAATTTGAAAAAGAGAGGGGAAAATTAGCCATGTAATAGTTAATTCAATTTATAAAATTAAATGTGTATTAAAAATATGCCTGGTAAATAGTATGCCATCTGCACATGCTCAAACAGTGAGCCTGGTTAATATTTTATAGTTTATCTGATAAAGTTAACAAAAGAATTTAGTCAGAGTGGAGACATACACTGAATATTTCATCGGCTCCTTAATTGCAGAATACAGACAAGACATTTTTTCCCTTTGGGAAAAATAAATGTTCAAAGTTATTACAGATGGAATCTGTTTGGCAATTAGGTTGAAACCCAACTGAAACCAAGCAGAAACTGACGGAACAAGCATCACAATGCCCGAGTATTTTCAGCCAACTCCATCAATTTACATGATGAAGCAGCAACGTTGATAGCAATGCTGTGTAACTCGGCTAGCAGAGGTTATATTAACACTGAAGAAAAACCGGCTTTGTGTCTCTTTCCCCCCCGACAGTTAATTCCCAGCCATCAAGAGCTGTCATTCTCATGCACAGCAGACAATATGATACACCTCCGGCTTTTCATTCTGACTTCTGATTTAAAGGTCTTCAGCTTGTGCTGTGGACCTTAACCTTGAAGCCAAGTGCAAATTAGCTTTCAATCAATGAAGCTGATTAAAACTCCATTGTGGGTGAGCCCTTAATAGAAGAAGGAGGGGAAGGAACCACTTGAAAACAGCAAAAGATTGGCCTCTCTTAACTGGGAACATATGTAACGCTTTTCAGCTCTCCTCCACCCGACAAATCCATGAATGGTTTTAAGGCTATTTACCTGCTGAGAGAATGGAACCAAGTTTTCCAATTCAATGGAAGAGACCAAGTGAGAATCAAAGGTATTTTCCACAAGCACTGGAATATAAAAGGTTATTTTTTAAAGAAGCGAAGAGGGGAACATCAAAACATCTCCCCAGAGGAGACCAAGAGGACTGGGTTTCTAGCGTGTGAAAAAATATACGTTTTGAAGGTGCTTTGGGTTTCTGTTCCTTTTTTACTGCATTTTACAATGCACGATTTCTCCAAAACAGAAGATTGTTGCAACTTCTGACCATCTACCAAAAAGAAAATTATTTTTTCCTCATAAGTGAGTATATCTGCAAAAAAATATGCCTAAAGAGAAGCTCCTTGCTTTGAAAGCGGCCAGGGGAGACTGCACCCAAGGGCAGGGCTATTTACGCCACCACCAGCAACCACTGCTTAACCACAGGCAAACACTGAGCCGAGCTGTTCAGAGTCCTCCTCATTTCTCTGGGGCTATCAGAGTCTAGACAAATCCGATTTTTTTTAATTAAAAAAAAAAAAACTTCTTTCTATAAAAGAGTATTTGTCTTCAGAAATACTGAAAATGTGAGAATAGAAAGAATAGTGTAAAGAGAGACTCTTTTCTTTGTTTTATTGTTTTTTTTGGGGGGGGGGGTTGGATTTTTGTTGTTTAGTTTTTTGTTTTGGGGTGTTTGGGTTTTTTTTGTACCAGGGAGGGAAACCCAGGGTGCTTAACCCCTGAGCCACATCCCCAGCCCTGAGATAAGGTCAGCTCAGTTGCTTAGGGCCTCGCTGATTGCTGAGGCTGGTTTTGAACTTGGGACGCTCCTGCCTCCTGACTTAATTCTTTAATGCCGCGATCCTGTCTCCCTGTCACAGGAGCATGACCCCAGGACAGGGGACTGCAGCAGGGACCTTCCCCACCCCAACGGAAGTGCAAGTCCTTGTCCTTTTATTGCAGGCATGGTAAGTTTTAAACGATGGGAAAGAAATCTTTTAACAAGAACTCGGGAAACATAAAACGTACACAAAGGCAGGAAGTAAGGAATCGGGGAGCACAGCCGTTAGTGAAGGGGCTGAGCCCGCGCGCACCGTGCAGCAGCGGTGTGCGAGGCGCGCAAGGTGGGGCTCAGCACACCGCGCATGCTCCGTGAAGGCCGCTGAGGGCCTCTACTCCGCAGGGGGACGCGCGCTGGAGCCCGCAGAGCCCTCAGCACTTCTGCCTGCCCTTGTCTGCATGCTCCTAAAAGCCCTGCTTTGAAACCCTCAGATTTTCCTTTCCTATTTCAGCCTAGGACCTAGCAAGGGAAGGAAACCAGTCACTTGGGCCTAACCACCTAGCGGTGCCTGGGCACCACTAGTAGTCATCAAAGGCAGAGAACTAGCAACAGAAATGGCATGCACAGGACAAGCAGGGCAAGGCACTGCCTTCCCCACGTGTGAGAGTGAAAGAGCTGCTTTCCTGCAGGTGGGCCTAGGTCCTGTTCACGTCTCATAAATTTACAGCACAAGACAGACCGAGGAAGAACAGAGGTCTCATCCTTCCAGTAAAAAGCGAATCAAGAAGAGGGAAGGGAGAGAGTGCTAGAAAGGAAGCCTAAAAAGGCAAATTACTGAACAACAACCCCAAAGGCAAGGCAACAACCAAGCACAGTGGCTCATGCCTCTCATCCCAGCAAATCAGGAGGCCAGGGCAGGAGGATCCCAAGTTTGAGGCCAGCCTCAGCAACTCAAAATAAAAAATAATAAAAAGGATGAGCTGAGATCAAGTGGAATGCTGCCCAAAATGAGTGCGGATGCCAACCCAAGGGGACAGAGCTCTCTTCGGAGCTCCAGGGTGGCACGGTCCTCGTCATTCACTGAACTCTGGCCTTGCAGCTCTAGTGGTCAGGAACGTCCAGGACAGGGACTGAGGCATCTGTCTGACTAGACAGCCAGAATCTACAAGTGATAATCAGCATGACTTCTTAAACCACAACTGCCCTCTGTCATCAACAGGATATTGTGAAAGCAAGCAAATTATCTGTCAGACGCTGACATCTCTGGAAAGAGCCAGGCTTTGAAAGCAAGCTGTAATTAAGGACTGTGATGAAGATGATGACAGTAATGGCGATGACGATGGCCGTGATTGTTTCCACTCAGGACCTCCCCCAGCCAGAACCCTCTCCTCAATGAAGCCCAAGCGCTTTTCAGATCCCATTAACTCCTACCTGTGCTTTAATTAATCATCATCTCCAGCAACCCTGAAAAGCGTTTCAGAGGCTGCTGATGGGTTGAAAAAGCAAAACCAAAAACTGCCTGCCTAGCGCTCATCTGGCTGGGGAAATCAGCCTCGGCGCTCCCGTTTCACCCGCTCACAGCACCAGCTTGCTTGGACACGCCCACCCTTGGTAGGACTTGCCATGGGATATAATTTGAGGTTTCCTGGTCCCAGATATCTCCCTTGCACAGACAGAAAAATATATATATAGCAATCTGTCGTTAATGGTCTCAGCAAACGGATCTCCTTTTTTAAAATGCAAATGCTTCTGGCTTTTATTAAGAAATCTTTAGCTTCACTTTCTACAAATGTCTTTGGTTTTGTTATCTGGTGTTTGACCTCTGCCAGGAGGTCATCATCCTGGCATCATCCGTGGAATGGTGAGTCAGCTGAACAATTGAGGTAGCACCAGAGTGAAAGTAAAAATGATTCCAAATGAAATCTTTTGAGGGTTTGGCTTAAGACAAACCAACTCTGGGTTGTTCTACAGATCCAGCGCTAGAATACCCAAACCTGCAAATCAAGGGATTTGCATTTTCTGGAGCTCCAATGGGAACAGCATCAGTGAGCCCCGAATCTCCTGCTGGCTTTCAAAGCAGAAGGGTGAATGGTTTTCCAGAACTTCTAGAACTGCTAGCGGGGCCAGGACCTGTTACAGAGGGACCATGACACACACACCCCACCTCGTTGACAAAATCCCTCCTTTCTGTCAGCTTACTCCTCTGCAGATGCAGAGCCTGCCCTCCTCAGAGGGCACAGGAAGGGCAGGCACCTCTCCAAGGACCCACCATACTTCCTCCAAGAGAAGATGCCAACAGACTTGCAGAACTGTTTTCTGAAGTCTCTTTATGCATTGTAGAAAGCAGAGAGAAACTTGTTCAGGCCTTGAACCCTGGAGGGGGAGTGGGCTCCCTTACTGCAGACCTGGGTGGAGTTCAAGGTTTAGCTAGGAGACAGCTGCTCCTTCCCTAGCGCAGCGCCTGAGCTGGGTCCACAGTGCCTGCCTGCCTCACGCAGACAGACCACCCAGAGCCCACCCCAGGAGCAGGCAGGTCCAGAGCCGAAGGCACTGACCTACACACCACCCAAGAATAGGATCATCTCGGAGATCTCTCTGTCGCCACTAGGTGACCTGTGAAAGGTGTGGGTGTGGGGGTGTGCAGATTCACACAAGGACAGAAACGGGAAATCCCCAGAAGCAACAGGTGCCACATTGCCAGGGCCCCTTCACCTCGCTAGCACGTACAGTGACTATGTGACACCCCTGTAACCCACTCCAGTGGACACGTGCCACCTACGGAAGCCAGACGGAAACACAGGAGGCATCATTCCAAGTGCCTTTAATGTCACCGTCATCAAGGTGTATGTGAGCAGGACGCTCTTGTGAGTCTCTCTTCTCCCTACAAGGTCTACACTGCTAGAAAGTACCAGACTCCCTCTTGCACACATAACCCATGGCTCCCAGCGTCTGCTGCTGACTCCACCGTGGGGTTTCTGTGTGTGTTGCCCCAGTGCTTTAGCGATGTGGAAACGCAGACGCCCCTCCCAGGTCTTGCCTGGCCCTCCTCTTGTCCACATCCTCCACTTTCTGCTGAGAAAGCTTCAAGGAGCTTGATCCACCTGGGGCCTTTGACTTTGAACATCTGGAAGCCAGCTCATGTGTGTGGCAAGTCACCAGCCTCCTCTCCACCGTAAGCCATGCTGACGAAGGCCACCACCGAAGACCCCAGGAAGCTGGACGCCTCAACTTGGTCTCATATTCTACCAGATGGCAGAAGTGTGGCTTGCTCCTGGCAGCCACCACCTGGATGGATGGCATTTGTATGGCCCCAATGTCATATGTGTACTTCTGTCTTCTGAATTAGAGTCTCAACAAATCCCTGGTCAGCCAGATTTTCAATGGTACAAAGGTACCACCAATCTGCTCATAAGACCACCTAAAGTCCATCTGAGCTCTGGTCCACACAATGCTCCTGGAACAGGGAGCCATTTTTAAATGCAAGGTGACCCATAGGTCTCTCCCAGGTGGCTTATGAAAAGACAGGGAACCAACCAAGGGAGTGCTGTTTTTATAGGTCAGCCTCGGGAAAGCAAGACAAACCCATGGACTTCCAAGGACAAAGATTCTCCTTGAACAAACTTACCATATCAGTCTTGGAAGAACATACTTTATGGTGTGCTTTTTAAATATTGTGAATGATACAAGAAAACACTAAAACGGGGAGTCATTCTTCACAGATGCGACTTAAGAATCCTGGACACCAGCATTGGAATTTAAATCCATGCTATGACACAGAAGAATATGCCATTTCACATCAACATCTCTAAACTTACTTACGGGATTTTTCATTAGTTAATTGGATTGAATAAAACATTTCTTATGTATATTTAATTTTGCATTGGCTTTCATTACTATTAAATAGACCCTGCACAATGCTCTATAAAGATCTTCCGAATGCTTAAACTAAGTTCAAATCATCTACAAGTAGAAAGGTGTGTGTGTAGGTGAGCAACAGCACACATGCCGAAATAAAAATGACGTATCCTAGTCCGCCTCACGGAGCAGAGTAGGACTACTGCCCCTGATAGGACGACGTTTATTTGCTCCCTCACCCTCCCTCACCCAACGCAAAGGAGCTCAAAAGAAAGAGAACAAGCACACAGCATTTTCAGGTTAATTATTTTACTCGGAGATACTGAAAGTGTCCGTTTTGAACATCTACATTTTTTAAAATAAGGAAATTTTAGAATTTGGTAAAAACCTAAATCAAACTCTTTTGCAATATGACAGTTAAAACAAAAAAAATATTTCATTCTTGTACAAGGCAACATGTAGGAAACATTTATTATGAAAAATCAAACTAATACTGGAAAAACTCTATATTTAGAAAACGAATAACCAATAAACTTGAAAGCTGAGAAAAACAAAATATGGTGTTTTTCCCCCCTAGGAATTAATGAACAATCTATACACAAGCTTCCTTTATTTTTTAAAACAGACCTTCCTGGGGCTGAGACACAAGTCAATCTAGAGATTGCATGGGAAATGTAGAGAAACTGGCCTTTCTGCTGGCAGAGATTCCACCCCCAGAGGGAGGAGGAAGATGCTAGGGGAGGGGTGGGGAAAGGCCTCTGAGCGCAGTAAGCGCTGCCACTGCCCAGAAGTCTAAAGGGTGACAACGGGAATCGCAAGACAAGTGCGGTGGACAGCTATTTGAAATTTGTTTTTCACACATTTAGTGCAAAAACAACGGCTCTTACAAGAAAGGTCAGCCCACCCACACGTTAATCTCCAATCAAGCAGCACTTCGAGAATCCAAATGTGATTGCAAATCTCTCGCATGCCAAGATGCAGGGGGTTTCGTTTCCATCTCTCTCTGACTACCAGCATTTTATATGCGTCGTGATCAGGGGTGGAAGGGCACGCAGAGTACTCGGCTGCTACTGGATTCCATCACGCTAGAGTGGAATTAAGCCCCATGCACACACACGCGTGTGCACACACACAGGGACACACATGCGGACACATTCGTGGACACAGGCTCACACACACATGTGGACACACACATGGACACATGGACGCATGCATGGACACATGCATGGACACACACGTGCGCGCACACACACGTGGACACACACACTCCTGCGCCGTGCTAACATGACGAGTCTTCCTGAACCTCACTGGGTAATGACATTCACATGTCCAGCTCCCTCTCTGACCTATTTCCTCCCCAAAGCCCATGCAGGGGGCTTCTCAGCAGCCTGGCCATCACCTGGGCCCTAATAACAGAGGCGGCAAGACAATGAAGAACCAGAGGCACTTAGCAGAGGCTTCTGTTACGTTTAAGTCAGACCCAGAAACTTTCTTTACCTGGACACCTGTCATTGCATCTTGATTTCCTTTTTTAAAAAGCTGCTATTTTAAATTATCAAATATAATACACAGAGAAATGTGGGTAAAACCAAGGCCCAGATTCAGGAACATGGATACCCCCGGAAACGTGACCTCCTTGGGGCCAGGCACACAGGAACACACTCAGAGACTTGCACTTCCGGACCCCAGTGCCTCCCTTCCTGTGGCCGTCACCAGTATCCCTGAAACAATTGCATGGTCTTCTTTGACTTTCCCTAAGACTTCCCTAAATGATTACACACGCCTCAGTCACGGTTGAAGTAGTCTTTATTAATGCAATTCAATTCACAGAGAATGGATTTCGCCTATCTGGTTATACTGCTCCTTATTTTGCAGGTCAGTATGCACTCCTTGGCATATTTGTAGCTTGATCATTTTATGGGTGCATACTATTCCAATGCATGAGAACTCATAATGGTTTATTTGTTTGATTGTTGATGGGCATTTGGACATTTTTTTTAAGGCTGAGGACTGAACTCAGGGCCTTGGGCATGCTACACAAATGCTCTGCCAGTGAGCTAAATCCCCAACCCCTGGACTCATTTTTAATTATACACACACACACATTTTGGTCCATTAACATGCTACTTAAAATGTATTAGACATATTATAGCAAACATCAGCAGGAGCTTGTGGGGGACGTGCACAAAAGAGTGGAATTACTAATTCGTAGAGTATATATATAATTATTTTTGCAGACAAAACCAATGTCCTCTTTCCATCTCGCTAGCAACGCATAAGAGTTCCTGTTGCTCCACCTTCCCAGCATCACTTAGGGGATCTGTTTGATTTCTTGTTGGCTTTTGTTTTCTGGTGTATTTGCTGGTCTGGCTGGTGAGGGGACATCCTTACCGGGCTTTCTGGGCCTCTTGTGACCCTCAATCAGTAAAGGTCACTAAGGCTTCCTATGTGCTGTCAGCCTGCACTATTAAAGAGCCCCCAATTTAGGGCTTTCCAGGGTCATAAACTATATTAGTTCCAAAGGTGCTGTTACAATTTGCCAGACCTGGAGAGAAGTCCAGAGAAAAGGACTAAGTTTATCAAAGAGCCCAACAGAGCTGGAACTAAGACCAGAGAAGAGCAAAGCGGCTTGTGTTGTCTGTAAATCAAAGAAGCATGAGATGCTAGAAAATATCAGACCTTATTAGTGTGTCTGAGGAAATGAATCACCAAGAAAAACAAACCTGGGAAAAGCGGTGTGGGAACTCGATAAGGAAAAAGCTGAATCTTCCCCATTCCTGCCTCTTCCTGTTCACGTGCACACGACCGCCCCACCTCCAGCACCAATTAGAGAGTGACTTCTCTCCCTCAAATGCTGACCAGGTCCAGCTGAGTAAGCAAAAAGGAAAACTGAAAACACCTCAGTATGAATTCACTGGGCTGGAGCGGTGGCTCGGTGGTTAGGGCACTTACCCGGCATACGTGAGGATA
The DNA here is from genome assembly GCA_004027875.1 of Aplodontia rufa. NCBI lineage: Eukaryota > Metazoa > Chordata > Mammalia > Rodentia > Aplodontiidae > Aplodontia > Aplodontia rufa. The sequence continues at coordinate 64,100 of PVKS010001437.1, read as the reverse complement.
TGGGTTCGAACCCCAGCACCACGTACACAACCAAGTGTCGGAGCAATGAAAGCCATGCAAAACTAAATAAAATTGGTCCTCTCTCTCTCTTTCACTGTCCCTCTCTCTTTAAAAAAAAAATGAGTTCAGGGGTTGGGGATTTAGCTCAGTGGCAGAGCGCTTGCCTAGCATGTGCAAGGCCCCGAGTTCAGTCCGCAGCCCCGGAAAAAAAAAAAAAATCATCTTTTTCTAAGACTGTGTTTCTCTCACAACTGAGTTCTGTTCAAAGGGGCACTGGCTTCACAGGGCTCCAGTGTGTGATGGTCCCAGACATACTTCCCGACCCACTCACTTGTTTTCTAGTTAGAGAGGGGACAGGAACAGTGAACGCTCATATGCAGGTGGAGGAACCTGATGCAGTCAAGGGATACCTCTGGAATCCTGATGAGGGACTCGCAGACTTCCAGTGCAGGACCACGGGTTTGATTACCTGCATCTGTGCAGACATCGGACTTTATCAAAGGTTCAATCATCCCCTGTTTGGAGACACTTGGAGTTGTATATTCCATGTCTCCAGCCAAGTGCTCCCGCTCCTATAATGGGTAAGACCAGATCAACAGTCAACTTGGAGGCAGAATACCTTGAATCCATCGCCCTTCACAAACACAAGGACGCGGCTACAGGTAGCACTGAGAGGCGACGGGCCAGGTGTTCACAGTCATCACACCCATTTACGGAACTTTGAGAAACGCACACAGGTCCTAAAGATTCTGATTCCAGAGCACTGAGTAGCATGCATTTTTACAACTCACCTTGGCAACTCTGAATCACAGCCAATGAAATAAGAAGGAAGAAGAAACCTGGGGAGGAAAAAATCAGAAGCCAAGAGGACCAAGCTTTTCAACTCGCGACGTTCTGAAGGTTATCAGCATCACGGTTAGAATGTCACCTTTCTGGTGTGGTCTTCCCAGGCCCAGGGAACTCTTGTGCCCCTCCTCAGCTCTCTCCCAGCCACTGTCATCAAGAAATAAGACCCTGGGGCTGGAGTGGTGGTTCATTGGTTACAGCCCTTGCCTGGCATGAGCCAGGACGCAGGTTCAAACCCCAGCACAACAAAGCTTCAGAGCAACGAAAGCCACATGAAAAACTAAATAAAAAATTGATTCTCTCTTTCTCACTGTCCCTCTCACTCTTAAAAAAAAAAGAGAGAGAGCAAGAATGAAAGAAAAGAAAAGAATACGACATGGAATTTGTCGGTCTAAAGCCGACTTTAGGCACAAGGGACGTTGGACTACCTCTGTCTTCTTCCATGAGATGCAGGTTTGACTTCTGAAGGATCAGTAACTGTGTACCATTGTGTGCATGCTATAAAAACCCTGTTCTATACCCGCCCCTTACAGCTGAACATTGTCCTCTTACCAAAATGAAAGAACTAAGGAGCCAATGTGTCATATGAAGTTTTCTCTGTAAAGCCACAGTAATTTTAGTGTGCTTCTTTCTTTGAAGAAAGCTATTACCTTGTGTTCTACCTAAATGAAGAATTCTGGGCTGGTGGTGCAGCTCAGGAGTAGAACACCTGCCTACCACAGGCAAGACCCAGGGTCACCTCCTCCACACTGGGGGAAAAAGAAGAAGGAGAGGGAGAAGGAAAAGGAGAAGCCATTCACAATGGCAGCACACAAAATTATACATAAAAACTTGTACATTTTAGCAGCCCTGAAAGTTGTCAACATTTTACTGGTATAATACATGTTGTCACCAAAGAAAGTGAAACTGAATTCTAAATTGCACTTTCTTCAAAGCAACGGAGACTTTGCGACACCCTCCACCCCAGAAGCACATTTGGCAAGGTTCCCAGCCAGACCGAGGTGCCCAGCCCCAGGTCACCACGTGCAGGTGGACAGAGACATTTCCAATGCTAAATATACCACAGTGAGAAAAACGAAGCCACCAGATTCAAGCTACCAAATAATTCCCTGTGATTTTGTATTTTACCTTTTCAAATAATAAATATGATTTTTATGTTTTTAGACCAAATGCCATGATTTCTACTAAACCAGTAAGAGCCGAAATGTGGTCATTCTAAGAGGCTGTAATGAACAACCAAACTAGAATCTTACAATTAATTCCATAAGAAGAATAATGAACCTTCTGAATGCTGAATGGCGGTCATGGGGTGGAATAAGAGAACATAAGAAATGCATTGGTAACAAATCTTTGAGAGACAGAATAATAACAAAATGTTTTTTCCTCCCACTAAAAACAAGCTATTAGCTAAAGCAGTATTTGGATGGCCTATTAATGCCAGTAACTAATAAGGAACATGAGATTTTTATCCTTAGTGATTAAAAATCGCTACCCACTATAAATATATCCAGTAATCTGAAATTGCCTTGGAGGAAGTGGGCACGGCGCACCACTTCCCCGGATGCAAGCTGACTTCTTTTCCTCTGCTACCACAGCAATTTCCCTTTTATTAGCAGCGCTTCTGCCCACGATACTGAGATAAATGCAAACATTTGGGAATGCTTTCAAGTGGGCGTGAAGGCGCCTGCGTTCACCGTAAGCGCTGCCGGTCTTGAAGACCTTCGGGTCCTCAGGTACAGGTGTTCTCCCCACTGCGTTCCATGAATTAAACACCCCAAGCCTAAACCACCGCACGTGGACTGAGGTCAACGCTCTAGGCAAAAGCTTGAGTCTCAGAATTAGACTTGCACTCCGTTTATTCTGGGCAAGCACACTGTCCTTACGGCTGCAACTCGGGAAAGTTCAAATTATTTTTTTCAGCTACATTTGAGATTCTTAAACACCCTCTCTGTAATACTTGAGAACAATCTTGTCACAGGTCTTTGTTCTTCTAGGTGGAAATAACCACAATGTGCTTAGAAAACTGTTTTTCTGTGACTGTTTTTCTTAGTAAGTGCAATTGCAGACACCAGAGGCTGAGAGCGAGTCGATTTCTCTGAACCATGTGACATAACCAAGCATAAGCCTGAGCACTGGGTTTTCACATCATGACTACTTCCTCTAAATCAAAACAAACAAAAACCCTTCCTGTGAGAAACAGCAGAAGAAATACGGACATGTTCGGTGCGGAAGAGGAAGTACACAGTTGATATTGAGTGCACACCTGAGCTCCCACTACGTATTTAGTAGATACCCCTAGAGGCTAAAAGCATCTAGGAATCTTGAGCCCAGAGTTAAACAAGTATTAAAACCAGGCGTGGTCTTGGGACCATCTCCCAAACCATACTATCCAATAGCTTCCATCTCAGTAGCCCAGATTCCAAGGGTGCAGGCAGCCACGCCATAAGAAGCCTCAGAACAAAAGCTAGACTGACCTCTCCCAGGAGCAGGTAAGAAAGTGAACTACAGAACACACATGCACACACACACGTACACACAGCTGCACACACACAAACACACACGTGGGTGCACACACAAACATACACATGCACACACATGCACACACAAGCACACGTGGACACACACACACACATACACACACACACACAAGAACACACGAGATGTAGAGATGTACCCATCACCTTTTTAACTTGCGACAGGGGGCATCTCCACTAAGATTTCACATTCATAAGCCAGCGTTCATGCAGCACAGAGGCTAGAATTCATACCCCAAAAACTCCAAGCTCAGAACTATTTTTAAGTCTTTTTTTTTTCTTAAGACATGATCTCCCTATGCTGCCCAGGCTGGCCTCCAATGCTAAGGCTCAAATTATTCTCCTGCCTCAGCCTCCAGAGGATCAGTGACCACAGACCTGTGCCTCTGTACCCAGCTTAAAACTACTTTTAAATGGTCCTTCATTGGTAGTGGCTTCAGAAACCTGGCAAAAACAAAAGTGAATCAATCCCCATTGGGAAGAAGCACTTTCAGCCCAAGTGTACAAGAACACCCACCATTAAAAGTTAAATTCTGACGATCATAAAGAAAATAAATGTTGAATGGACCATGAACTAGAGCAGGGAGAGACAGTGAACAACAAATCAGGCCCATAAAAGCTGTAGATACTGGAAACATCAGATACAAATAGAAAGTAAATTATATTTACCATTTTAAAAAAATAGGAGAATATTGGGGGCTGAAGTGGTAGCTCAGAGGTTCAGTGCTCGCCTGGCATGTGCAAGTACGCGAGTTCAAACCCCAGCACCACGTACTCAACAAAGAGTCTGAGGAATGAAAGTCACATGAAAAACTAAATTAAAAAATTGCTTCTCTCTTTCTCTGTCTCATTGTCCCCTCTTTCTTTAAAAAAAAAAGGAGAATATGAAAATTATTTCAAAAGAATAAGACACTATCAAAATGAGACTATATTGAAAATAGCTACACAGATCTTATAGAGGTGAAACTTGTAATTACTGAAATTAAAAATTTAATAAATAAGCTAAATATGCAGAAAGATGAGAACCGAGTACAAACCAATGCACTAAGAGGCAGATCAGGAGAAATCGTACAGAATAAAGCCAAGTGGATAAAGAGAGAGAATGCAACTTGAAGGTGAACGGAGCGGGTGCAAAGCGACCATCTAATATTCCTCTACTGACACACGAGGGGAAACACCAGGACACCCGGGAGAGAAACTACATTCAAAGCATTGGCTCAGGTTTGCATCAGAATTAAGGGAAAAGTGTAAGATTTCAGATTCCCAATATCCAAAGAAGAGTAAACACATAGGAATCCACCTCTGGACACACTGCAGAGTAATGAAGACCAAAGAAGGGCTTTAAAAAGTCATAGATAGGGGCTGGGGTGGTGCCTCAGTCGTTAGGGCACTCGCCTGGCATACATGAGAACGTAAGTTCGAACCCCAGCACCACATACACAACAAAGTGTCGGAGCAACAAAAGCCACATGAAAAACTAAATAAAAGTGATTCTCTCCCCCACCCTGTCTTTCTCGCTTAAAGAAATAAAGAAAGAAAAAACAGTCATAGATGTACAGGGCTGGAGGGGTGGCCCAGCGGCAGAGCATTTGCCTGGCACCAGGATCCAGGTTTGATCCCCAGCACCACATACGAAACTGTGTTTCTGAAAAACAAAAAACAGATGAAAATCTAAATAAAATTGATTTTTCTCCTCTCTCTCTCTCTCTCTCTCACACAAACACACACAAAGAAAATCATAGATGTGAAGATAAATTAAAAACATGTGGGACTGGAGTGGTGGTTCGGTGGTTACAGTGCTTGCCTGGCATGCGTGAGGACACGAGTTCAAACCTCAGCACCACGTATGTAATGCAGAGTCAGAGCAACAAAAAACATGAAAACTAAATAAAACTGATTCTCTCTTGCTCTCACTGTCCCTCTCTTTAAAAAAAAAAAAATGTAGCTGACATTGTAACAAAACAGTAATAACAGAAACGAGAATGGAACATAATATCAAGAAGGGCTATGGGAAAGTAACTGTCAAGTCAGAAGCTGATGCAGACAGAGGGGGGACGTGCTGGGGAGGGATTGTGGCCAAGACGCAGGGTTACATGGTGTGTGTGTGAATGTGGAGCTACAAACCCCATCATTCCGTATAACTGTAAAGCACCAATAACAAAATGTGGGGAAAAATAAGAGATCTTAAAAAATAAAATAAAAGAACCTGAGCAAAACACAGGCATGCAACAAAACTGAAGTACATACAATTAATGGAAACCCACCAAAGAAATACTGATTTATTTAATTTAGGAAAAACAAAAATGAGCAAAAACTAAACTTCAGGAGAAGTTTTAAGGACAGAATGATGCAAATTTTAAGAGGAGAAAATAAAGTAGTAAACATGGGTTAACCTTTTAAAAAAAGTACCAAGAATATATAAAAATAAGATTTACCCTGTTCAATTTTGTTGTTGTTGTTTGTTTGCTGTTTGAGATAAAGATTGAACACAGGGGCACTTCACCATTGAGCTCCAGCTCCAGCCCTTTTTATTTTTTATTGTGAGCCAGGGTCTCATTGAGTTGTTGAAGGCCTCCCCAAGATACTGAGGCGAGCCTCCAACTTGCAATCCTCCTGCCTCAGTCTCCTGAGTCCCTGGGATTACAGGACTGACCCACTGTGCCCGGCTCTCCACACTGTTTTGAGTAACGGCTGTGCTAATCCACATTTCCACCAACAGTGGGTAAGGCTTCCTTTTTCTCCACGTTCTCTCCAGTATTTATCCTGTGTCTTTTTGATAGTTGCTGTTCTCGAGGTGAAAGGTGACATCTCCTTGTGATTATACTTGCGTTTCTCTGATGATCAGTGATACATAAATTTTATCAAGTTTAAAATATTGCCAAAAGTGAAGCATCAGGCTTGATCAAGTCCTATTTATTTTTCAAGGACAGATAATTCCAATCTTACCTATTTCGTAAAACATAAAAGAAAAACACTTGTAACTTTTTTTAATGAGGCTAGTGTAATTTCAATATAAAACCAAGAAAGAGAAGTATAAGAAAGGTCTATAAAATTATAAACCAATTCCCTTCGTGGATACAGACCACACACTAACAAAATAGTAATAAATAAAACCAGTAATTTAAAAATGTTTTATACCTAAAGTACGTGTACTTAGAAAGTAAAAATAGATAAACTGGACTATATCAAAACTTAAAATTTCCATGTGTCAAAGAACACCATCAACCATAAAAAGGCAACTTCTAAAATGAGAGAAAATATTTGCAAATCATACATAGTACCCTGTGGGTTGAAATCTAGAATATATAAAGAACTGCTATAACTCAACAACAACAAATCCCCTAAATTGTAACTCTGTATCATCTAATAAATAATAAATTAAAAAACCCAAAAATGAACAAAGAACTCAGACATTTCTCCAAAGAGACCTTACAAAAGGGTAACATGGGGGCTGGAGCGGTGGCTTGGCGGTTACGGCATTGCCCAACACGCACGAGTACCTGAGTTCAAACCCCAGCACCATGTACACAGCAAAGTCTCGGAGCAACAAAGGTCACATGAAAAACTAAATAAGAATTGTTTTTCCCTCTCTCTCTCACTGTCCCTCTCTCTTTAAAATAATAAAAAAGTAACGTGAGAATGTGCCCAACATCATGAATCATTGGGAAGACACAAACCAGAAGCATACTGAGAAGTCACCTCTGACCCATTTAGACGGCTACTATTAGAAAATAGAAAAAGATGTGTTGGGGAGGATGCGGAGAAACAGGAAGCTTCGTGCACCACTGGGCAGGGATATAAAATGGTGCGGCTGCTGCGGGAAGAAGCGTGCACTGTGTTAGTTTTCCATCATTGTAATAAAACACCTGAGAAAATCAACTAAATCAAGAAAAAAGGTTATCCGTGTCCATGGTTTCAGAGGTTTCAGTCCATGGTCAGTTGGCCCAGTTGCTCTGAGCCTATGACAACACAGGACATCATGGCAGGAGCGTGTGGCAGAGAAGGCTGTCACCTCACAGCAGCCAAGCGGCAGACAGAGAGAAGGCCAGACTCTCAGGATCCCCTTCCAGGACACACCTGCCATGACCCAGCTTCCTGCACCTTGTCCTAGACTGGACCCGGTTCAAGGTCCTTGATCGCACAGGGCTGTGTGGGGCATTCATGATCCTGACTGTGCCATGCAGGCTCCTCAGGAAGGTGGAATCACCATGTGCTCCATCAATTCCACTTCTGGGTTTACATCCAAAAGATTTAAAAGCAGGATCTAGAGAGATACCTGCACATCACATTCATAACAACACTACTCTCAGTAGCCAAGGGATAAGTGAATAGACAAAATACGGTGCACACCAAGCAATGGGATACTATTCAGCCTTCAAAAAGGAAGGGGATTTCCACGTAGGGTACAGCATGGATGAACCTCGAAGATGTTACCGCAAATGATATGAACCAGCCACTAAAGAAAAGCAGCTCGTCACCCCCTCGCGTGAGCTCTCTGGAATAGTCAGATTCACGGACCTGGGACACAGAAGGGCGGCTGCCTGGGGCTGGCGGTAGGGGTGAGGGAGGAATGCTGTCCAACAGGTTGAGTTTCAGTTTTGCAGGATGAAAGAGTTGTGAGATGGTTGCTCAACGAACTGCCCGCATTTAACACCAGGGAGCTGTAACTTGAAAATAGCTGAGATGATAAACCGGATGTGATCCAGTTTTAGCACAATAAAAATTTTTAATACCAATTTTATTTTATTCCAGAAATGTAAAGTCATTTCAACTTCAGCAAATGTATTAACATCATTAATATGGAAATTATTAATATATTAATATAATTAATAGCATAATTTCCACATCAATGAATTCAAGGAAATCATGTGCTTATTTAAAGGGATGGGAGAAGCACTGATCAAAATGAGTGATTCGTAAAAAGGTCTAGGAAACCCCTTAAAGCCCATCCACACACACAGCTTAGGAGGAGCATCATGTTTAATGGCGAGACATTAAAGGGATGCCCTACGACATCGCGGATACACATATTTCCCTGCTGCTTCCCCATTTACCCTAGGCCAAAGATCTCCCCACCAGGGCGCAAAACTGTGGAATGGGATACAGGAGACCCAGGAAAGGGAGGATGGATGAAGGAGGGGAGAAAAACACATTAGAGGCAAGAGAGAAGAAAAGAAGAAAAAGAAATGATAAAGTTAAACTGCTACATCGTTCACATATGACATTTTTCACAAAATAACTCAAAAGACTCCGTAGATCAATTAATCGATTATAAAATTTAACAAGACAGATCAGCAAAGTTGTTAGAAATCAAAACAAATGGACACAAGCTATCAGGTGCATAAATTAGAAAATTCAATACTCTAATTTTTTTTTTTTTTTTTTTTTTGGTACTAGGGATTTAACCCGGGGGCATGTTACCACTGAGCCACATCCTCAGCCCCTGTTTATTTTTATTTTGAGACAGGGTCTTGCTCAGTTGCTTAGGGCCTAAGTCACCGAGGCTGGCTGTGAACTTGCAATCCTCCTATGTTGGCCTCCCAAATGGCTGGGATTACAGGAGAAAGCCACTGAGCCCAGCTAATACTCTAACCTTGAGGGATATTTTCCTCAACTTGAGCTATAAATTCAGGGCAATTTCCACCAAATTTGAGAAAGGACTTTATATGGAAGATATCAAGATGATCTTAAAATGTATATGAAAGAAGAAGGGCCAGCAATAATTAGGTGAGAGATGAAGAAGAAAACCCCATTTTTAACAAAGCCAGTGCAGAATTAGGACATCAAAAGTCAACTGCAGTGACAGAACCCAGGTGACAACATGCAGCAGCCCCGGGTGTGTGCATAGGACAGGATGACAGCACACACCAAGAGGGACACAGGCGCCCCAACCCCCGGGGCAGTCAGCCAACCCTCAGCTAGTGGAACCGGAGCTCTTCCTCGAATCTTCTCAGCCTCATCGACAATCAAGGAGAGGAAGACAAGAAACAGACTGAGGGTAAGTTGCAGCTGGGCTGGGAAGTTCTAAATTCTGACAATGGTGCTGGGAAGGATCTAGACCAGGAGCTCACTGGCTGTGAAAGCAGAGCGTACGTTTTAGAAAACAATTCTGGCAGAGATGCACCCCCACCTAATATTTCCACGTGCAAACACATGACATCAGTTCAAGAGTCACTGTTTTATTAGTAAAAAGGAACAAAACAGGCAGGATGCAAATTAATAAAACATCACAAAGAGAAGATGACCCGGAGAGTCTGGGAATTGTATACCGGGAAGCAAATAAAATAACAATCAGAGTAACATTTTTTAAAATAGTAAAAATGAGTGGAAATGACCCAAATGTTCCCCACGGGGAGAATGAGGAGTCAGGCAGGGCACACGACACAAATGAATTCAAGCACTGCTGTCCAGATCTGATGGGGTAACCTCCACTGCAAGTTCTCGCTCTCCTTCATTCTCCCTCTGCTTTCGGAGAGTAGAAGCTGTTATTTCTGGATATCTGGCTTCTACGCGGTGTTTGTAAATAACTGACCTGCTGGATCCAACTGTGGCTTTTATTTCAGAACTAGAAAATACGTTGCAGTCCTATTTACTCTATCATGTCCACTTTCTCCCACACCCTTGACGTCACAATGCATGCAAGTACACACACGCACACACACACACACACACACACACACTTGACATTTTCCTCAGTCGACCTCCAAAAAATTCAGATCTCTTAAAATACTTGCGCAGGGGTCTGGAGTGGTGGCTCAGGGGTTATGGTGCTTGCCTGCAAGTAGGTGGGTTCGAACCCCAGCACCACGTACACAACAAAGTGTCTGAGCAACGAAAGCCACAGGAAGAACTAAATAAAAATGGAATCTTTCTTTCTCTGTCTCACTGTCCCTCTCTCTTAAAAAAAGAAAGAAAGAAAGAAAGAAAGAAAGAAAGAAAGAAAGAAAGAAAGAAATTAGGGGCTGGAGCAGTGGGTTGGAGGTTACAGTGTTTGCCTGGCATGTGCAGGTACACAGGTTCAAGCCCCAGCACCCACATGCACAGCTAAGTGTCAGAGCAATGAAGGCCATGTGAAATACTCGATAAAAATTGATTCTCTCTCTCTCTCTCTCTCTCTCTCTCTCTGTCAACTGTCCTTCTCTCTCTTAAAGAAAAATAATAAGTAAAATTCCTGTGCAAACACCCCTTACCTCTCTGTGACAGTGGCTCAAAGCCCTCAAAACTTTAACTCCTAACTCTTAGGACCCAGAAAATCATTTTTCAACACCTGAATAACAGCAGAGGATGATTAAGATACAAATTTTATATGCTCTTTCGTTTCATTTCTAATTACGTTCTTAGTAAATGATGCTAATGGTTAATAGGAATGACTTTGCTACACAGCACTTGGCCCAGTAAAACCACAGCCCTTAACATTTTATTGGCACTAAAGCAGCCAGCTGTGACTCAGGACTACGGCAAGGGTGTCTCCTCAGTGCCTCGGAGGTGCAGAGAGCAGTTGCTCAAAGATGACTCCTTTACAACAGAAAACCGTCCACAGAGCTCGTTCCACAGATCCCAGAAGACCAACTCGAGAGACCAGTGTCATCCTCATGCTGCATCCCATTTAAACCAGCGCTGGCCCTACTGTGTGTGTATGTGTAATGGTTTTCAGAAAGCCAGAATAGATGCAAAACATGTAATCCAGAAAAATCCATAAGGATCCTGAGAAAAGAGAGAAATCTCTTAACAATGCTCACCAGCATTGCTCTTTGTCCCCAGCGTCCCAATCACAAAGCGACACACAGGTGAGGCCTTTGTCTCCTCTGCAGCATGTTATGATGCCTGCTGAGCAAAAGATGGATTATAATTGTTCATTTATTTACAAGGCTGTTTATACATGACATCATCAACGTTTCCTTCGCGCAGATAAAGACGGGTAAAATTCCTCCTCCCATGTGTTTCCTACCTGCCTCAACTAGACTGACAGACGTGCCACACACTTGACTATTGCCAGCTAGGGCTTCTGGAGAAGACCTGTTTCCATCTGTTTTACAGGAAATAGGAAATAACTTGATGCCAAGCACTTAATGAGGCATCATTGCCATCAAAATCATTTGCTGTTATGTCTCTACAGATGGCCTCCAACTTAGAATGGTTTAACCAAAGGTTTTTCAGCATTTCCAATGGTGCAAAAGCAACGCACATTTAATAGAACCCAGACTGTCAGGTTTAGACTTTGATCTTTCCCTTTTCCCAGGCTAGTGACATGCAGTGTGAGCCCCTCTGCGGACCCTGGACACCAGCCCTGGTCAGCCACACAGTCTGTGTGAACGGCGATACTCCACAGTGGTCCAAGTGGTCTAAGCTGGACGGTTGGGTAAGTTAAGTGTATTAAGTGTATTTTTTGACTTACAATACTTTGAGGTTATGATAGGTTTATTGGGGTGCAGCCCATTCTAAGCCAAGGATAATCTGTATATCTGTCACACTTTATGCTAGGCACCATGAAGCATCAGAATGAAAGTATTCCTCTTTTAGGATATTCCGTTAAAAAAAAAAACAGCAGAGATGTATATATTGAGGACACTGTAATCAAATAACAGAAGCAGGTAAGGGTTCAAATTACAGTAAACAGTTACAAGACTGTATTGGAGTCTTAGGATTTGACTTGAGGATAGCAGAGTTCTCTTGGGAAAATCTCTACCTCTTGTCCTGAAGGCTTACTAGAGGGTTTGGGTTTGAAGAAATGTCTTAATAATGAATCAGAAGGAGCCTGTCAAGGGCTTCAGAGATAAAGAACACTCCAGAAGAGACCAAAGCACAGGGTAACTGATAAAAGGAACTGATTGTTGAGATAGCCAAGGGGGAAATTCAGAGCAGGAGATCTCCAAGTAGTATCTGAATATCAGTTTAACAAATACATTCCATTAATACACCACCATTTCCTGAGGACCAGTTCATTTGCCTGGCAGGGCCAAATAACACTTCCCTAACACGTATGCATTATTCAGGAAGACTTGACTCGCTTAGAGTGCTTTGAGTCCCTAAATACCTCCAGCCAGCAACCTTAAAAAACCTCTATTAGGGAAATATTTAAATTCAGTAGTGTCTCAGTCTTAACCTAATTCCTGCTGTAGACAATCCAATCAGTGGCTATAGGTTTTACGCTTTTGTTTGTTGTTTTTATAAGGTATTCTTGCAAAAAGGAAACTCTTGAAGCCTCTGTTGCATCATCCTGGGTTCTCCCAAAATTGTAAAAATTGGATACTTCTCTATTCAATTAGGCTAATGGTTCTCCCAGTGGTCTGGGGAAGAGGCAGGGGACATTCCCTGGTAAATTGTAAGAGAAGGAAATTCTTGGTTCCACCCAAGACCTACAGAATCAGAGCTCTGGTAGGGAGGCCCAGCAACCCTAGCTTTCACCAGCCCCCCTCAGGTGATTCAGCTGCACCAAGGTCAAAACCACTGTTTCCCGCCTGACAGGTCCTACAGCACACTTGCTCACCCTGGCCTGCCACCGGAACAGGCATTTCAGCTCACCTCTAGAAATGCTGCAAGGGAAAAAAAACCAAAACAGACAAACAAACAACAACAAAAAAAAAAACCCCACATGGTTTTGTAGCTGAATCGTACAAACATTGGAAATCGCATAATTCTGTTGGTGAACAAATATTCCCCCAAATAGGTGAGCATTGGTAAGCAGATGTACTCAAACTTCTAGAATTGAAGGCACCCTAGATCGTTGTTTCACAAATATTTCCTAATATATTGTCAATGAAGCCAACAGAGGTCATGAGCTTCCCCGGGTCTCCATTCCCCTTCTGAGTCCCCTAGAATTGCCTGCCCCTTTGTGCTGACAGGTGCGAGGGTGGCCCCAGGAGGAAAAGTCCCCTGGATGCCTAAGGAGAGGGACAGGTGGCGTGTGAGGTTCCCTTCTTGCACAGTGGCAGACCCTGAGGGTGGTCTTTCTCCAGGCAGAAAGGGCCCATCTCAAATGACCTGCTGCATCCTCACTGCCATCCCCTGGAAACGAATCCTTTCTGGAACTCCAAGACCTCTCAGGCCTGGAGAAAAGCAACCCGACTCCTTCCTCAGGCCTATTAAGGCATTTTCCACGCAGTTTGTGCCCAAATCCCACCAAGTCTCTAGAAAATTCTCCACCTGAGCCAGCTCATTGTCCCCAGTAACAAAGGCCTCTTGCCTATCACTAACGCCAATTAGGCCACACTGAACTGGAACAGGGAGAGAGAAATCTCTACTGCAGCAGCGGTCATTTGAGCGGGGAAAATTGAAGATGATGTGGAACTCCCTCCAAAATTAGCCTATGCCGCGCTATAAATTGGCTTTTTTTGTGGTCTAAAATTGACTCGCGGCTCCCTAGTTAGGAAATAGTGGCTGAAAAGCCGGGACCGGGGCGCCTTCGGGTGCTGCGCCCCTTTCATCCCGTAAACAAACGCATCAGAGTTAAAGCTTTCCCATAATTGTTATGCTAACCTTGGAGCGCAACCTCTCCATTTGCATTTGAAGGAGCTAAATATTAGGCAGGAAAGAAAGTGCTCTTTTTGAAAGCCTGAGAAAATGTCCCCGCTCGGGGCTGCTCCGCCATCTGGGCCGCGGCTGGGCGCGCGGCTCCCGCCCCCGCTCCTTGGCAGCGCGCGGGGACCCAGCGCAGGGCCGCGCTCGCCTGGAAAAGAATGCAGAGAGCCCCCCAGCTCCGCGGGCGCGACCGCCTCGCTCGGGCGGGGGAGGCCGGAGACGTGGGAGCGGCGCGCCCGGAGCCTGGCGTCCCCGGCGACAGACGGCGCGGCCCGAGGTCCCTGCCTTTTCCCAGGGCGCGTTCCAAAGGCGACTCCACTGCGGCCTGGGCGAGCGGGATCCGCAGGCGCAGAGGAGGTCCCCTGGGACGGAGTGTTTGGGAGCGGTGGCAGGAGGTGGCCTGGGTGGGGTGGCGGTGTCTGCGCGCGCCTACCCACCTTTTATCAGCACTTCCCGGCCAACTTTTAACAGAACCTCCTTGAGTACCCAAATACAGCCCATCTAGTCGAAGCTAATGATATAAGCACGCCTAGGCACATTAATCTGAGCGTCATTAAAAAATAAAAGGACAGAGCCATGGGGCTTTGTTAAACAGAGAAAAACCCTCAACCATTACCCTATTGTGGAGGGATGGAGAAAACCCCTGCATTCCTGGACCTTTTCCTGTAACCTGAAAACAAAGCAGGTCTACAGTGAGTCACAGGGAAGTCATTCCCGGGAGACACCTAGGGCATCATAAGCAGGGAGAACAGAGCTGGAGGGTCAGATGACAGTGGATGAGAAGAATATGATTTTCTTTCTCAGCTTCCCATTTTAATCTCAGATCTCATAGAATTCAAAGGTGCCCTGATTTTATTATTAATTTCCTGTTGTCTGAATTAGCACTTTCCACTAGCCCTAGGAGACATTCCAGGGGAGCAGGGTATTTTTATTTTCCTTTTTTTTTCCCCTCGACTTGACAAAGCCTTCTCATGCATCGCTGGACTGTATTACAAAGTTCGAGGATTTTTTCCCCTCTCCTCAAAGGAAGATCATTGAGGCCGCAAGTAACCCTGGTAGCTGCTAGGAGATGGAATTCTTTAGAGGAAAACTGCATGTTGCACAAATAACCAGCAAAAAGAGGAATGCAGAGTGGCTCTTGAGTCCTCCACAGGCACAAAGAGGGTGCAAGTGTGACCCCAAAGCTGTATGGGGATAAAAGCTCCAGTTGGTTGCTTTCGTAGTCATAAAGAATATAACAGTGCTAGATGAGTCTTTAATGAGAAAGTCCCCATTTAATCGATTTACTTGGAAAATATTTATTAAATGACTGCAAGTTTTGCTTGCTTATTAAGAGTCAGAACTTGTCCTCAGGCAGACCCATTTGCAGTTATAGCTTCTTTAGTGGCCCAAAACAAGGGACAGTGCCCGGCAACTCTAAATCCCAACATTTTCATCTGCACAGTGGTGTGTTGTGCCTGTTTCAGAAGACCACTTTCCCAATTAAAAAGCACAGCGCTTTGCCTATGGGAGTCACCCTGTAAGTCATCAGTGTGTGTATTATCATCCCCCTTGTTATTGTCGTTTCTCTGAGGACTCTAAACTATCTTTTAAATATGATATATTAGGTGCATCAAGTGAAGGGGCTTTCAAAGACATTGTTACCAATTTCTCCTCTGTTGCTAGAGATAAGCAATGAAGACGCAAGACCCAGCCATGGAGAGGCTCTGCTGGAATGCATGTTCTCGGCAAGAGCAGCGGATCAGAACAGTGTTCCGCATGATCACTGCGAGAGAAATATGCTCCGTAAGGGAGCAAACCTGCAAATTGGGAGATTGGAGTAGTTGCTGGAGCAGGGGAGAGCACTGTGGAAGACAGAGCAGACACCTCCAAGGAAGTGACAAGGATGAGAGCCAGCCAGGCAAACGCAGCCTGGAGGAATAAGCTGGACCAGACAAGGTCGAGGTCTCGGGAACTGTGAAGTCTTCCCAGAGCAATGAGAGAGAGATCATGAGAACTTTCCAACAGGGCAAGACACGATCTGATTTATGATTTACAAAGGTCATTCTGGCTCCTTCACAGAGAGGAGAAAATGGGGGGTAATTGGAGACGACAGGCTAAAGCGGCCCCCACCCCACCAAAGCCCCAGCACCCCTTCGCACACAGGAACCACCTGGAAGGCGTTCACAAAGAAAAGCCCCACTGCACAGGGTAGTGCCAGGACATTGTTTTTGGTGTTCTTTTGTTTTTGTTTTTTTTTTATTTCCCAGATAATTCTAATTTATGGTCACAATTTAGAAGCTCTCTTAATTGTCCAAGTGAAAGACGCTGGTAAATTTTATCATCATGACAGACATGAAGATTCTGAGAGATCACAGAAAATGTCTTGGAGGTAGAAGGAAATTAACCTGCCAATGGATTGCAAATGAGGGGGTGGGCAGGGAGAGAAAGATGGGAATCAGGAATGGCCCCCCTACTTTGGGACAACCAGATAAGATGGTGATTTCATTTACCAAGATGGAAAAAATGAAGGCCAAGCAGACTGGGGAATTGGAATCACAGACAAGAACTCTGGAGCTAGGACTACCGACTGTGTTATGGCGAAATGCTTATTACACATATATTCTATGATGATGATCTATTGCCCTCTACATGAGCTCCATCCCGTTGAACATTCTGTGATGTTGGAAATGCTAGCTCTCTGCTGTCCAATGCAGAACTTCCAACTACTTGTGATGAGTGGGCTCTTGAAATAGGGCGAGGCTGGTGTGCTTAAATAATGACATATGACAGTTGGGTACCCTATTGGACACATGATTCCCGTGTGGCCTGGCCATCTTTCAGAATCTCAAAGAATTTCTCATCTTTTCTTTTAACCTATGAAGAACATGTTTTTATGTACATGACATGACTACAGTATACACAGTGACATACTTATAAATGCTTGGAGTGTACCTTGCTTTAAACCTTTCCCCTTCTCCTCCCTTCCTATCATCACTTGTTGTTCTTTGATATATATTGACGATAGGATAAGCATTTACATTTGTGTACAGGCACGCAGTGTAGCTCGCTCAACTGTTTTATGCAGCATCTTGCAACTGTGTCTCATAAATGTTAACAATTTGCATTTTTGCTCTCTTTGTTGTCTCTGGTCTAGATTACTGCACCTGCCTCGTATCTGGTCACATCGACCCTATCCCACTGCTCAATCTTCTATCATATATTCTCAAAACAGCACCCAAAATGATCTTCACAACTGGAGTCATATCATGTGTTTCATCTGCTTGTAGTCTCTAGTCACTTTCCATTTCAACACAATAAAAGCCAATGTCTGGCCCGTTGGAGCCCCTTTTTGCCTCTCTGACTTCACTTCCCATGTTTCTGTCCCATCCTCCTGTCCCATCCTCTCTGCCCCATCCTCTCTGTCCCTACCATAGCGCTCATCACCTCCTATTGTATTATGTAATCAGCTCGGTTACCTTGTTCAATGTCTGTCTCTCTTACTAGAAATAGGATCTGATAAGGTGGGCGTTATTACCTTTTATTTACTATTATGTTGCCCGGCTACCTCAAACACTGTAATCTGACACTTAATTAGGCTCTCAGAAAATGCTCATTGAATGAGTGAGCACACAATGCATGCTCACCTAGAGAGAAAGACTCTACTCAGAAAATGGGACTGAGCCTTGGGCAGCTGCAACGTTTGGAGCCGTGCTTTCCAGGCTCTTGGCACACATTCATCTGAAGCTGCACGCTCAAGACATGTGAAATCTCACAGAATCTTAAGGATCAAGTGTACATTTTTCAAAGAATACAAACTATCTTCATTATTTATATGAATTACTTGTTGAAATTACAATATTGTAGATATGTTGGGTTAGTGTTAATATGCTATTAAAATTAATTTCATCTGCGTTTGTTTACTTAGGACGGAAATTAAACACTAGGAAAGTTAGAGCCACACATGTGGCTCATGTTATGTTTCTGTTGGCCAACTGATTCCAAGAGTAGAAGAAAACACGCTGGCGGGGAAGCGTGAGCAAGTGGGTGCACAATTAGGGAAATAATCATTTCAAGGAGGAGGGAGCTGTTGACTGAGCCACAGGAACTGAGGGATCACCAAGTGGAGACCTGACCACGGGACCTGGCAAGATGGGAACTACTGTCCACCTTGACAAGAGTGGCTTCAGGGACACTGCGCGGACAGATGCCCAGCGAGGAGGATTTAGTGAGAATGAAAAGTGGGGAAGAAGAGGCAACCTTCCCGGGAATGCGGGAATTGCTGGAGGTGAAAAGAACACGGATTGTTTTCAACGGAGTTACCTTAGGAATGTTGGCCGGCTGAAGGAAATGATCCGGGAAGAATAACCCTGAGCTAGAAAATTGGGTGAAGTAAAATAGTATAGAAACGTGTATTTTAAATCTGAAAAGGCCCTTAAAGGTCATCTCAGACAAACCTCTGCATGACAGGTGAGAATTCTGAGGTCCAGACAGGTGAATGACATTTTGATGTCACCTGGAAGAAAAGAAACCACACAACCAGAAATAACGTCTGCAAATGAGCCCGTGCTTAAGCTCCTTTCTGCAGAGACAAGCATTTCTAGGTCCCAGTATACTCGACCCAAGACATTCTTTTGGTCTCATAAAGCAGGGCACTTACATGATTGCTAGTGGACTGTTAAGGTTAACATCATAAAAATAATGGCTGACATTTCTTGAATACCCGTTGTTGCTGTGTGTGTGGTGTTTTACAGAGATATCCATGTACTGCAAATCCATGTAATAATCCCACAATGCAGATATTATTGGCAAGTTAGGAAATGATGATTCTAAGAGTTTTAGCTCTTCATATGCATGGCTGCTGGGAGGCAGGCTTTTCAGTATATCACATGACCTCCCAATCATAATTCTTGTACTTGGAAACCATCTCTCCAGAGGGCAAATACTCAAATGGCTGGTTGCTATAAGTGAGAAATAATTATTGAACAATACCCACATGCAAGTCAAGCCTTACTTTTTCAAAGTCTTTGCCACTACATATCCAAGTGGCAAAATTTTAAAACTTAAACAAAAATTTCAACCACAACAATCTTACAGTTCTCAGAGTAAAAATAACCATACAATCACAGAGAGGATTACCTTTTGGTATCCTGGAATGTGGCAGAGTGGTTTACCAAAGAAAAATCTAATTGGTGGAATTGTCCCAAATGCCACAGGTATAAAGTGTCTCCGTTGGAATGGATGGAATGTTGTGGCTCAGATAACAGTCACCAAAAGATTCACATTCTAGCAAGAAAGACCCTCTGCATTTTATTTATTGTTTAAATTTTTCATTATTTATTTCCTGAGTCATTTATTTATTTACTAGAACTGGGCATTGAATCCTGGGGTGCTCTACCACTGAGTTATAATCTTAGCCCTTTTTCTATTCATTTTGAGACAGTTTCACTACGTTACCAAGGCTGGCCTCAAATTTATGATCCTCCAGCCTCAGCCTCCTGAATTGTTGGTCTTATAGATGTGCACCCCCATGCTCAGCCCCTCTTCATTTTATATCTAGCAAGATCATATCTGTGACCAACTACAGTTCCTCTGCTGTAGAATAAAAACCAACTCTGAGTATCACTGCCTGTGTGTATGAAAGTCAGGGCAAATGGATGGTCTGAGAACCATGGGAGGAGGGTTCTGGGAAATTTTGTTTTCTGCTTAACGTGAGGGTCAAGCAAAGATGATTTTATTTTAACTCCATTGAAAAATCTTGTAATTTCTAGCTTTCCCCCTTATTTTGTAGGAATCTGAAGGTAATTTAATCTTTTTAGTGCATCTATATTTTCTTTAGTGTCTCAGAGCACCATGTTCAATAATAATTCACAATAGCAATCTGGGACTTCAGATAGAGTGAATATAGGGAGAGAAATTGCTGTAGGTTTGGATATCACATGTCTCTCAAAAGCACAAGTGTTGAGCTGGAGTGGTGGCTCGGAGTTTAAGGCACTTGCCTGGCATGTGTGAGTACATGGTTTCAAACCCCAACACCACGTACACAACAAAGTGTGGGAGCAATGAAAGCCACGTGGAAAACTAAATAAAACTGATTCTCTTTCTCTCTCTCTCTCTCTTTCTCTCTCTCTGTCCCTCTCTCTCAAAAAAAAAAAAAAAAAACGAAAGAAAGAAAAATAAAAAGCATGTGTTAAAGGCTTGGTCCCCAGGGTGCTACTGGGAGGGGAGGGTGGAACTTTTAAGAGGTGGGACCTAGTACAAGATCTTTGGGATATTGTGGGGCACGCCCCCAAGGGGATCATGGGTCCCGGGGCCCTTCTGAGCTCTTTTTAGCTCCTTTGCCCCAAGATGAGCAGTTTTGCTCTGCCATGGGCTTCTGCCGTGAGGGACTGTCTCACCAGGGGTAAAGTAGCAGGGCCAGTTGAGCAAAAACAGCCAGTCAAAAGGAAACTTTTCTCTTTATAAGCTGATGATTTCAGATACTTGCTTCAGATACTTGCTTCAGGGATGCAAAGTTATAGAAGTTTTGCAAAGGTTATTTCCCGAAACCTCATAGTAGCCTATTTACTAGATTTGCATCACTTCCTACAGTTTTGATAGAATAACATGACAGGTAAGGCCAATACTTGTGCTTCAAGTCTTGTTAGACTGCTTTCGTGTCTTGACAGTGAGATGACACAACACTGCCCATCACCAAAAATACCGTGTCCATGAAGGGATGTGGGTTTGGGTGTTGTAACATTGCTGACGTGTTTCTAGGGATTTCACATATCCCTCACGTAGACACTGGGCTGAACAATACTGCACGTTCATAAGGTGATTAAGTCAGTCTGTGGCCACAATGGAGGAAACTTTCATGTAGGAGAGGTGAATAAATTGGTCTCAGAGAAAGAAGATCACTTCCTTTCCACTCTACCTCCACATCAGTGTTCATCCTTCTTCAAGTCCAAGGCTGGTCTTTGTATGATATGTTCTCTGCTTTTTTGAACTCTCACATACCAGCTCAGATCTTATTGGTTGTGAGCTTTTTAAAAGGCCCTTCCTCACCTCTTACCTTCCTTTCACTAACAAACTTTTAGGAGGAAAGGGTACTTGCCTCCACTGTCTCTGAATCCTCTTAATTTTCCCCCTAGAGACCTTGTCAGTCTTCCCAGGAGTCTCTGTCTTAGTTGGACCCTTCCAGCCCTAAGCTACTACTTGACCTTTTTCTCCTTTCTCGCTTTGCCCTCTGCCTACAGGTGCCCCTCAAGGGCACTCACCCTCAAGCAACTCCTCTTCCTCCGCTGTCTCTCTGTTATTCCATGCACTTCCAAGCTCCAACTTCCACCAACATGGTGATGACTGAGTCTCCTGCAATTCAAATGCATGGATTTAAAAACTTCTAGGCATCTCCATCAGAGCGTCCTGGATACTGGCTCAAAATTCAAGCATCTAGAAACAACTTGATTAGCTGTGAAACTGATCAGTCATTAGGGCCAAGCAGCAATCCCACAGTTCCTTCGATCCTGCTTCTCCCTCAATCTCGACACTCAGCTGATGTTTTCCTTAAGCATAAATAGCAAATCTGAAGGTGCATCTTTTGCATTTATATTTTACAGAGTACACCTTTCCTCAAATGTGCTGTGCAACCTTGAGCTTGCCACCCTTTGCCTGTGGCTTTCCGCTTTCCAGCTGTTCCATGGATGGTTGCTCCCACCCGTCCTGCACACCATGTCTGGGGTTGCCTTTCTACAACTCTAAAACACACATCTGAGCTGTTATTGCTCTTCCTAAAGACGTCGTGGGCCGCTTCCCAGCCTCCAGCCATGGAGGAATCCAGAATATTTGCCTGGGAGCGTCCCGTTCTTGGCCTTCACTGCCGGCCCCAAAGCTTTCCCACACGCTTCCCACAAGCACCCTCCCTTCCTCTGAGCTCTGCATGCCCCAACCTTCCCAGCCATCTCTAAGGCACCTGTCAACAGCTCTTGAGAGCTTTTACCACAATGCATTGTAATTATTGGTTAGAACACCTATCGCTGTATCGTGCTGTGGTCATCCCGTGCCATCACCTGCTTACAGAGACAGTTTTCTTTCTTTTTTTAATTTATTTTTATTTTTTTATTAGATGGATATAGAGTTACCATTGAGGTCCAGTTTTCAATTATTGATTAGAACATCTACCACTGCATTGTGCTGTGATCATCCAGTGCCATGTCCTGCTAAGGAGACCAGTTTTTCCCACCACTGCATCTACACTGTCCAGCACAGGACTCAGAAGTGCTCCAGACATGCTGACTTGAGTGACTCAGTGGCATACTCAGTCTAAATGAGATAAGCGATCTGATCGAGTGGCCTACCCCTGTTGACAGGTATCCCCATAGATGCAGAGAGAGGTGGTTTGTGATTTCAGACACATGGTGTGTCTTCCTGATTTGTGACAAGAGGAACATTCCCTATTTTCCTCCTTTTCCTGGGAGAACATATTGCGTTATGCAGCTGTGGGGCCGATATACCTTTTCAAGGGTGCGTGTGGTTGATTTTTTCTGTCCTCCTCTGTCTCCTGGTGTTCTTGCTCCGAGCCCTTTTTCATAAGCATAAACACCACAGAACATCTCTGTGAGATTATGGTGTGCATTATCACATTGGCCACAGTTACAATAAAAGCAGCTACGTAATCAGATCACACGTTGCCTTATAACCATCGAAATGATGGTGCTTTATCAAGAAATTTGGATAACCAAATGGAAACTCATTAATGCAGTGGAAGTTATCAAATACAATGTAATTCAGGAATCCCAAACTGCTAGTGTCTCAGTAGGTGAAGAGAAAAAATTCCTTTATTGTAACAAAATTCTAAAATTCTTGTTGCTCTTATAAAAATGCTCAGCATATGTTCTTTTTCTGCTTGTACAGCCATTTCTCATTTTGTTTTGTTTTCACTTGGAAGCTTGTTATGAAAATTCTGCTTAAATACGAGAAGAAAATAAAAGTAACCAGTGGTCATGGGGTTCTGAGATAGGAGAAATCATCCAAGGTTCTCAAATATGGACTCATACTTTGAACAGGGTTTGAGAAAGACTTCTGTAAATATACTAACACACATGACAAATCGGCAATGCCCCAGGTGCTGTGGAAAGTGTCAAGCCTTCTACTCACAAGCACAAACGAAGAAGTGGAAAAAATTCTGCATTGTGTCAAAGACCCAGGGCTCGAATCCCATTCAAAAATTGTACCTCAATTTCCATGGGAAACGATGATCTAAGTAGTCGCATTTTTTGTCTTTTCTAAGTAATCTTTTTATGGTAGTCACGATATCAAATTCGAAGAAAACATTAAATGGCTTTTCTGCTTCACAATAAATCAAATTCTTGCTGGGATTCAAATGAAGGATGAAGTTTCTTTCCTTTCTTCAAAAACATTCTCTAATGGTCCAAGATTAAATAGAGGAACATGCTGTCTAAAGACACATTTTCTATGCCTTTCTTGTGTATGTATGTGTACAAATATGAATATCTAAATGGTGTAATTTAGTCAGCTTTTTTTGCTGATGTGACTAAAAGTCCTGATAACAGTTTTAGAGGGGGAAAAGTTTATGAGGGCTCATGGTTTCTGTGGTTCCTCTCAGTCCTTGGACAGCCAGATCCATTCCTCAGGGTTCAAGTGAGCTGAACATCATGGTGGAAGAGTGAGGTGGAGGAAAGGAGCAGAGACAGACTCTACTTACCAGATACAAAATATATACCCAAAAGGCATCCCTCTAATGACCTACCTCCTCCAGCCACACCCAATCTGTCTCCATTACCACTCGCTTGCTCCCTACCAGGATTCACCAGGTTAATGCTTTCCTAATCCCAGCATTTCACCTCTAAACCTTGCATTGTCTCACACATGAGCTTTTGGGGGACACCTACTATCCAAACCATAATACTGTGTATATTATATAAATATAATTTTATATCTGTTAGAAATATACGACTATATTAAGTATTATCAATATTAGAATTATAAATGTTATTAAGTGTTAATTTTAATGGATATAGTTAGGTGATAAAGCACTGATATTAATTATCTTCATATAATCTATTGTATTTGTAATAATGCATATAATGGTTAACACATGTACAATGGATAGCTGATGGTCTCCCATAACAGGAGGAAGTTCTCTCTTCAGTGGCATGTTCTGCCGAGGTGGAGACTCCTCCCTCTGATCTGAATTTTCAGGCCATGGGAACACTTGAATCAACTGCAATCCATGGAAATGCATTCATGTGGACCACTTGGACTGCTTGGTGGCTTGACACTGTGATCTGTATTCTCTGTCTTATTTCCATCCAGAATATTCCTCCTTCTCAAGCTCAGGATCTGATTGTGCCTAGGGAGGCAGCCACACACCCCAGGGTGGCATGGCCATCCTCCCTTCTGACTTCCAAATGCAGCAGAAAAGAAGGATGCAGCTTGATAACAATAAAACCAGATGCGATGATGGATTATTTTTAAAGCCACACTATTCCAAACATGTTTACTATGTTATTGGCAGGACAGAGACTGGTGAGGATGTTTGGAAAATAAAGGGAGAAATGGGAGCCAATTTTGGATGGGGACAGGTGGTGTTATAGAATGGGGACAGGTGGTGTTAATTCAAAATTACATATCTAGGAAAAAATCATCTTGGTCTGTACTTTGAGGACAAAGCAAAAGGGTAAACAAACCCTGCAGGAAGCATCTTTGTATATGCAGAATCCAGATAGAAAACCAGTTTTCTATCCTTCAGAACAGCCCCTTTATCCTAGCAGGTGGGAAGTAATCAAGATTTCAAACATGTCCCTGATGTCCTGACTGCTCCTGTTCTCCTTGGCCACTAGTGACTGCTGCCTCAGTCACTTCAGGGAATTTCCATGCAGATCTGGACTCCCTGCCTTCCTGGCCTGTGTGTCTGATGGTCCTGTTCCCACCCAGGACCTTAACAGAGACTCCAGTCCAGTGAGAGGGAGGCCACACGTGAAACCCTGAGGACAGGAATCCCAGGACCACTCATCAAACCACCCAGCTCTGAAATACCATCAAGTGGAAAGAGCAGAGGTTTGTGATGAGAAGCTCTCCTTTAATAATACAGGCTTATTCTCATCTCTCTACACGTGAAAATATGACGAAATATGATGGTGACTTTGCAAAGCCTTTAGCAAACTTATTTCCACGGGCTCTCATGAGTTTGGGGAATGATCCTCCCTAAATCCTGAAGCCAGTTTCCTGGTTTATGAGGTCTTCCATGAGACAGCTCCCAGTCAGCAAACTACAAATTCTCCCGATTCTCATCAGCTCTCCTGAGCGGTGTGAGAGCATGGAGCCCTAGTCAGGGACTGGAGCTTATTTCATGGTGAATGGTGCGTCCAGAGGAAGACAGACTCTAGGTGCACACGGTCCTAGTGTATCCTCAGCCTTTCAGGCAGCTTCTGCAGCCAGTGCCACTGAGTGAGGAGAGTGCTTGATTTCCTTCATTCCCAACAGATGCTTGGCATTTTCAGAGTTCTGCAGGCTCCTGCTGAGTTTTCCAATCCCAAGAGACAGTGCCTTCGCTCCATGTCTAGCTTCACTGGCCCCAGGTACACCAAGGTCCTCAATCCAAGATAGGTGTCAAATTCAGTTGTCCATGGATGGCAAAAGGGTGGAAACTATAATATAGCCAGGAGGATCCCCACAGCAACCAACGTCCCATAACTAAGAAAGGAAAACCATCAGTGCAGAGATAGAGACAGCCAGAAATGACCATTCTCTCAGGTGATAAACAATGACTCGAGATCTGATTCAGGTACTGTGGGAGACGCGAGTAGAATCAAAATAGGCTGTTTCTCCTTTTTTAGGCTAGAAACTTCATGTTTATGACTAACTAGAATGTACCATATTTTATATTTTATACCAATTCATGCTTAAAATAGTATGCCCCACTTGGATATATTATCCCTCTTTGACTGACAGATTAAAACAAAAAAAGTGAGGCTCAAAGAATTTAAGTAATTTGTTCAAGCAAGATGCTACAGTTGGTAAGTAGTGGAGACAGAACTATGTGCCTGTTTAATGTGGATGAAAAGACAATTATTCAGATAAGTAGAAGTGGAGGAAATAGGTGAAAGTAAATAAAAAGAGAAAAAAATGCTTCAGGATTTCAGAGAAAAAGGAATTTGATCAAATAAATAAATAAGTAAATAAAACGCAAGCCTGTTCTGACCTGCTGGCTGGCTTAGAGTACATCTTAGAAATACACTGGAACATAGTATTGAATTTTAGGGGAGCTGGAGTGGTGAGTCAGCAGTTATAACGCTTACCTGGCATATACAAGTATGCAAGTTCAAACCCAGCACCACATATACGAATAAGTGTCTGAGGAATGAAAGTCACATGAAAGACTAAATAAAAATTGCTTCTCTCTCTTTCTCTCTCTCTCTCTCTCTCTCTCTCTCTCACTATCCCTTGTTTCTTAAAAAAGAAAAAAAAGTTTAGAGGGAAGGTTTTCACATTCCTGTGAATGGATGATGTCACACACTGACACATCAATACCCAAACACACCCTGTCAGGAACATCTGGGACTCTCTGGGGTGCTCTCACCCCTACAGGGTTTTCTGGTATCAGGAGCCTCTTTCTGGAAACATCCATCTATAGATTTGAAGTATAGATATTCATTTCCCACTTTACGTATTCAAATCTCATATCTGAGCTCAAAAGAATATAGTAATGAAAAGATTTTTACATCATACGTCACAGAATAACACAGCATACGTATTCCCCAACTCTCTGAGATGAGCAGGAATTCATCTCCCCACGTTAGAGATGAGAACAATGGTTCAAACAAAGTATGCTTCAGGGGCCCAGGGACAGTAAGCATCTTCCCAGGACTAGAAGTACTAAGCTGGAACTGCAGCCCAGGTCACCTGGCTGCAAGCTGGATGCTCTTTCTGGATGTGAAGCGGTCTCATGGTATGCGAGAAATTTCCTCTTGACTCTTCATCATCAAACATGACACTTCCAGAAGGTGATTGACTTTGCCAACCTTCCCCTCAGCAAAAGCTGCATCCATTCACATATATATCTCAGTCTTTCTTTCTTATGTGTAAGAGCCCTGTACTTTACACTTTTTATTACTGCAAATTCATGATTATAGCTTCTTCTTATTTTCTAGGATCTCATACTTAACTATTGCTGTGGTTTGGATCTGGGATATGCTCCAGAGGTTCATGGGTTGAAGACTTGGTCCCTGATGCAGCAGTGTTCAGAGGTGGAGTTTTGGGATATGATTGGATGGTGAGTGCTCTGACCTCGCCAGTGGATTAGTCCACAGCTGGATTGATGTTTGGATGTTGTTTTGGGAGGTGGCAGAAACTGTAGGTGGTGAGGTCTAGCTGGAGGAAGCCAGTCACTGGAGTGTACCCTGGAAGGTTTTATCTCCTCCCCAGCCTGCTCTTCCTCCCCATTCCCTCTCTCCATGCCAGCTAACATGAGCTGACCGCTGGCCCCTACCACATCCTTCCGTCATGGTGTCTGCTTCATCTCAGATCCAAAGCAATGCAACTGGCTGACCATGGACTGAAACTATGAGCCAAAGTTGGCTTTTTCAAGTATTTGTCTCAGCAACAAGAAGTTGACTAACACAGCTTTAAAGCTTTGCACTCTGTCCACAATAGGTAACCACTTAGGGAAACAACAACTGAAGGGAAGAACTGAATCTACATCTGGACTCAGAATCGGGTCGTTATTCCAGCAAAAGGCTGAGAAAGATGATCTGAAAATCATCATTGGAACAAAGCTTAGTTCACTTGGGTGAAACAAATTAAACAAGAAAGTTTCCAAACAAACTTCTGAAATATCAATATCACCACAGGTCCCAGGAGGAAAGGACCATGTGTATTTTTCTGCATCTGCAAATAAGGATGACCAGATACTGAAAGTCTCATAGTTTTCAAAGGCTTCCTTCACAAAACCAGCTTTAAATTTCTCTTTCTTTCTTTCTTTTTTTTTTTAAAGAGAGAGAGAAAGAGAATGAACTTTATTACTTTATTGAGT
This sequence comes from Aplodontia rufa, assembly GCA_004027875.1. NCBI lineage: Eukaryota > Metazoa > Chordata > Mammalia > Rodentia > Aplodontiidae > Aplodontia > Aplodontia rufa. The sequence goes on along the minus strand of PVKS010001437.1, from coordinate 36,191 downwards.
TTTTTTCATCTGGTCTTCATTGTTCTGATGCTCAGTTGTGTACATGGTGCTGGGGTTTGAACCCAGGTCCTCACTCCAACCACTGAGCTACCGCTCCAGCCCCTAAATCTCTTTCTTATTTACAGAACTCAAACACAACAAAAATATTAACTGCAGGTCATGGAACGTGAACATTATACACTGAAAAGCAATTATGAATGTTTAACAGAACTAAAACAGACATTCCTCCACGTTTGCACCATCGTAGGATGCATGTGGGAATTTCATGGGGGGTTATTTATGCTCTCTTCTGACCCCTGCTCTGTGCTGCTTGACTGCATCTGTGCTCTCAAGATACCAGGCATAGCTGTCGAGGGTTTTCCTGGTGATGTGAGTTAGATTTATGCACGTGTTACGAAGCCACGACGTTCTCAGTGGCACGTACTTAGCGAAAATGACTGGATTCAAGCAAAGCTGCAGAAAAGAAAGACACAAGTTAGGACAGCAGGGTGGGGACTCGAAGAAAACTGGCTTTTTGGTTCCTTTTGCTTTAGCTGCAGGAGCATGTGTGTCAGGGACACCAGAAGCCTTCTCCAGGTCCTCTAATCCTTCTATTGCAATGATACGATATCTAGACACCACGCCCAGCACTTCCTAGGTGTTAGTAACTGGGCAGCCGTTTTCCCCGCCCAGCCTCACATGTAGCAAACAGCATGAAACCCCACTGTGAGAGGGCACACCTGGTGTGCAAAGACATTTCATGGAAATGGAGCACAGACACCATTCCCCCGAATGCAGTTCATGAGTGCTTCCTAAAAGGGTGACCTCTGATGGGACATGCGGCACCCGGGAAATATAAAATATAACATGAACTTCTAGGGTTGGTCAAGCTCCTCCGACACTTCACAGCCTTTCATAATTCATAATCTGAATCATTAACTCCAAGGTATGCCAGGCTCCTTACCACCGTGTTATCATGAAGTAAATGGAAAATCTTTAACCAAATATGAAAAGCTTACTTTTTGCTTTAATTCCTAGAAAATATTTAAAGTATGCTTATCATTTTAGGAAACAAAAGCGAATAATCAAGAAGAACCAGAAATAGTGGATACAACATTTCAACTTCTGTGCTTCGATTTACCCAACTGTAAAGCAGGATTCGCAATGCTGCTCTGCACAGACCAAGTAATATGAGGTTTGTTTTTTTTTAAGAGGGACAGAGAGAGTATGAGAGAATCAATTTTATTTAGTTTTTCATGAGGCTTTTGTTGCTCAGATACTTCATTGTGTACGTGGTGCTGGGTTCAAACCCACGTCCTCGTTCGTGCCAGGCAAGTGCCAGAACCCCGAGTCATGTGAGTTTAGTAAGCCTTTCAAACTTCTGCTTTGTAATCTCTGGAGCTGAAGACATCATACAAAGATGAAGTAACCCTATCTTGGTGTCACACTATCTGAGCAGCCACTAACTATAGAACATTAAATGGACACTGGAATAAAACTGCAGTTAGAATTTGTTGTCCTACTGTTTACATCAAGCGAAAATAAAATAAGCGTGAAGAAGAGATGACGAGGACTCTGATTAGATCATGTTGCCCAAATTCAAACCCAGAAATAATGTATCTGAACACCAGCACGCTTCCTGGTTCTGCCCACTTTAAAATAAAAAACCAACTCGGATTAGCACATCTGCCAAAAGCCACGAAATACCCCTGAAAAAATGCTCTAACAAACTTCTAAAACTCACAATGCAATATTGTTAATAGACCAGTGGTGTCATTTTTAGCTATTTAATAGCACATCATTAGCAAGAGTAGAATGTCAAGAAGCTCATATTGACACTGCTTCTGTTTTAGCGAAATGGTCAAGTGATTCTTCTGCAAGGCTAGCTTATTCTTGACTCCGACACAGTTTTGAGAGAGAACCAGAAAGGCTCTGTGATGGAGCCAAAACACTGGCTGAGGAAGAAGGGTGATCACATCTCACCACCCTCTAGAGAATGTTTCGTTTCTTGCACATTTATTTAGAACAAACCTGAAGTCTCTTGGCCCCAGGATAGGTGAGTGAGCTTTGCAGCTGCTCTGCACAATCCAGCCTGAAGCTAACCACAGCACTGAACACACAGACTGCACCTTCGTGTTGGCCCACTGCTGTGACATTTTTAATTCTTCACAAACTTTCCCTGGTTTGCCTTCTTCCAAGCAAGGGAGGATCTCGTTTGTCTCTCTTTTCCTTATGCTGGTGCAAATATTGAAAAACATAGTAATTATCATTGCTATTTGTTAATAACAATAGGTCTCAAAATTTCTAATTTGTTAATCTTGTTATAAATCAGATTTACCTCAATTTTTTAAATTGACAAATGAAATTGTATCTTTTTATACAATGTGATACCTCAAAGTCCCTATGCATTGTGGAATGGGTAACTCCAGCTAATCGCAAATGCGTTACCTCCCATGGTTACCATTTTTGTGATGAGAACACTCATCCTCTCCCTTTGCACTCTGTTAGGAATTCAATACGCCATCACTTGCCAGAGTCACCCTACTGGACAGCGATCTCGTGTATTGTTCCCAGCCCTTCCTCCCCACTAGCTCCCACCCCCAGCCTTTGGCGACTAGTAGTCTGTTCTTTTCTTCTAGGAGATCATTTTTTTTCAGATTCTGCGTATAAACAGGATCATGCAATTTTCGTCTTCTGTGCCTCGATTTCTATGTCGCGTAACGTACTGTCTTCCAGGTCCATCCACGTTGTGCAATGACAGGTTTTCCTTCTTGTATGGCTATGTGGTATTCCATTGTGCTTATGACCACATTTCCCTCATCCTGCCAAGGGCTGATGGACATATATCTTGGGAATAGTGCTGCTATAAATATAAGAATGGAGAAATCTCTTCAACCCTGATCTCATTTCCTTTAGATATTAGTAGTGGGAACACTGGATCGTTTAGTAGTTCTACTTTTAGTATTTTGAGAAACCTCCATACTGTTTTCCAGGTTGGCTGTACTGATTGACATTCCCACCAATGGGTAAAAGCGTTCTCTTTCTTATGTATTCACATCAACTCTTGCTAACTTTGTCCTTTTTGATAATAGCCATTCTATTTTTAAAAAAAAAGTGAGCTGCTATCTCCTTGTGGTTTTCATTTACATTGCCCTGATTATAAGTGATACTGAATATTTTCTCATGTACCTATGGCTCTTTGTGTATCTTCTCTAGAAAATGTCTGTTTGGGTCTATTGCCCATTTTTATTTTTATTTTTATTTTGGTGCAGTTTTCTGGGCTCCTTATGTATCCTAGATATTAACTCCTTAGCGGATGGACAGGCAAGTATCCTCTCCAGGTCTGCAGGCTGTGTCTTCACTCTGTGCTGTGCAGAAGCTGTTTGGTGGAATGCAATCCCATTTATCTCTTTTTTCCTTTTGCCGCTGTGTTTTCATGAACATAGCCAAAAAATCATTGCCCAGACCAAGGTCATAGGGTTTCTTCCCCTTCTGTTATCTTCTAGTCATTTCATTCAAAGCTTGGGGTCTTACGTGGAAATTTTTAACCAATTTTGAGATGATTTATGTGTATGGTGAGAAGTAAGGATCTGCTTTCATTTTTCCACCCGTGGATCCCTAGTTTCCCAGCGCCGTGTATTGAAGGCGCTGCCCTTTCCATAGGCCAACGTAGCTGCCTGACAATGACGCAAATCAGAACGGGAGCTCATCCCAGGGCCTACAGCTCTTGCCTGGCATGGGGCAGGTCTAGAGGCCCGGTCTGTGGGTAGCAGGGATCCCCGGTGTGTGGGATCTGCCCACTGCTGGGTGTTCCCGTGGAGGGTCCAGGATTGGGACCCACGGTTAAGCCTTATTTGCTTATAATTTTCCCCCAAGCGAACATTATCTCTCCGCACTGAGCTGCCAAGGTTGGAGATGGGGGTGAGGCAAGCCACCTAAAACTGCGTCTTGCTCTTCAATGGTCTTCTCCTACCACACCATTGCCAGATGCTGCGAGCCCTCACCCAGTGTCCCCGCACTTGTGGAGGTGTTCTTAGACAGGATACTGCTCCTGTTGAGGTCCCTGCGGGCGCCATCGCTGGACACTCTAGTCCACCGTCCCGTCTGCCCTCCTCAGGATGATTCTGCCTGGCTTGAACAGCAAGCAGTTTTTCTAGCTCAGTTTAAGTGTCTTTTTCTTTTTCATTGGTGGCTGCAGAGGGGGGCTTTCTTCCTCATTTGTACTTTACCCGTAGCTGTTCCATTCTCTTAGTAGCTTCAAAGTCATCCAAAGCCCTCATTTTTCCTCTTCCACCGGAATATAAGACACTGAGCCCTGCAACTGCTTTGTGTTAACTCAGCAAAGACTCTGGACCCTATTGCCAGGGCCCTTAAGCCTTCACTGAGCTGCCAGGATACTTTTACCAGCATGGTCAGAAGGAAAATGGAGTAATGGTAATTGACAGGGTGCCTTCCCAGGGGGAGATTGTCAGGATTTCCCTCTCATCATCAATATGTTGACCTCCACCCGACTACTCCATTCTGTAGTTTCCTGTCCTTTGAAGTCAGAGGTATTAACTGTTCTTATGTTGCTTCAGATTTAAGTGTTTTATGAATTATTAACCCTCAGGTATCCTTAAAAATAATTCTAATAACCTCAAAGCTCAAAATCCTGCTTCTGAAGCTGAGGAACAAACATACATAAAACTAGGTTAGAAACTGTTCTTCTCATTCCTAGGAAGGTGGGGGGAGAAAGGAGGGCGGCAGGGAGGGTCGTCAATGCAACGGGGAGACGCAACTCCCTTTAGAAGCCTAACGACACACAGTCAGGCAGAGAAACTTGGAAATGTCAAAAATTAATATACATGTATATGTCCATGCATACATAGCATGGAGGGATTCCAGAGGACGCATGAATTTGGGAAATGGATTGGGGGGTAGATACTGGACTAGGATCACCCATAACTTATATTATTATGTCAATATCCATGCATGTATGAGTAAGTAACAACAGTTCCCTCCAATATGTAAGACTACGTCAAACAAATAAAAAAAGTGTTTTTCTGGCCTAGCACAGTGGTGCACATCTGTAATCCCAGTGGCAGGGGAGGCTGAGGCAGGAGGATTGGAAATTCAAAGCCAGCCTCAGCAACTTAGTGCAGCCCTGTCTCAAAATTTAAAAAATACAAATGGGCTGGGGACATGGCCTAGCAGCTAAGCTCCCCTGGGTTCAGTCTCTGGTTTAAAGGGGAAAAAAATGTGTTTCTGTTGTCATCATCAAGAAATCAGGAATTATTAGATTGCTGTGTGGAAATGAGCTGAGAAATATTTTTAAGATCGTACCAAAACCATAGAGGGTCAGCATGAACAAGTACCCAATTGTCCTTAGGGACTCAGGACAGTGCAAGTGTCTTGGATCTCCTCCAAGAGACCTGGGTCTCTAGCCTAAGTGTCGAATTCTATAAGCCTCATTTCCTTACGCAGCTACTTCCAGGGACTATTGCAAATAGCTAAATGAGATAGTACTTCACAGGTGCAAAAATTTACTCAGGTATGCTTTCCACATCTTCGCACCCACACCTGCGTACACTGAGAAGGAGAGATAAACAACAGAAGTAAAAGAAGCAGTGGTGGGGGAGAAATGCTACAGGCACACCAACAGATATCTGCCAGATTTTCCTTGATATGGTCTATGATCAAATAAATACTTCTCTTAAGATGTTTCTGATCTCTACCCTAAAACTCTCATCCTGAAATAATATCCCAAATATCATAATCAAATTTATCACTAGAAGGCTGCTTCATGGTCCCTACAATAAGCCAAAAATCATATTATAATCCTAATTAATGTATACAATGATGGGCAGGCACGTGCTGGCCAAGGGTTGAAAACCCTTAGTTGGCATCTTTGCCATATTAGATGGTATTGGTCATCCGCTTTACTGAAAGATAGTCACTGCTTTGGGATTTTTTTTTTTTTTTTTTTTTTTAGAGAGAGAGCGAGAGAGTTAATTTTTTTCCTTTATTTATTGTGTATGTGATGTCAGGGATCAAACCTGGGACCTCACGCATGCCAGGCAAGTGCTCTACCACAGAGTGCTTTACTATTAAAGTCAAAAGTCTTAAAGAGCCAGCCCAACCCAGCCCAAGGCTTTCTTGGCCACCTACTCTAACTCAAGGCTCTGCAGGTCCCCAGGACATTGAAAAACTGGTTCCATTGGGCAGCCACCATCACATACTTAAGTAGGAACAGGGACATCATGAGCAGAGACTTAAATATGAAGCTTATTTTCCCAGTCACGCAGTTGTTTCAGGGGACAGGTAGGCAAGATTGGCCTTCACCACATTGGCCTCTTGACTCCCCCCAACTCCTAAAGGTGTTCTGGAGAGCAGAGCATGTTGGAACATAACAAAAAGGAGTCACCAGGGTGGGTGGAGGAACCCTTACCAGGGGACTGGCCTTTAGAGACACTGGGGAGGAGACGGACTGGGTTTCGATAGCCAAGTTCTCTTTCAGTGGGGGAGCACGTGAAACAGAACAGGACAAGAGCAGAACCGTCTGCAGGCCGCAGACTCTCCTGCGCCGTTTTTCCATTGCTGATTAATAAGAGGGGCAATTATCTAATAAAAAGATTCCCTGTTAATTGATACCAGTTGAGTACAGCCCACGTTAGCACCGTGAAGTACTATTAGAGCTGAAGAGATTCATTTCATCTTCCACTGCTTAGAAATTTGACATCGTTCCTGGCTTCCAGCTCATCCCCAATTACCGTCCACTAGACATGGGACAGCAACAAGAGCCACTTCATGTGTCACAACACCCGGAGCGAGGGGAAGCACAGTCGCAAGCAGAGGCTTTTCTGCAGAGTGGAGGAAATACTACAGCATAATGGATACTGAATTATTTTTCTTCTTCTTCGTATTTCTCCCTCCTTTTCTGTAGGAGCTTGGTTGTTGTTGTTGGTTTGTTGTTATTTTGTTTTCTCATTTTGTGGCCAAAGTGTTGCTCCTAATGCATGTTCTTTCAGGTTTATGGCCCTGATGAATGAAATGGCTCTAAATAACATTTGGATCTTGTAAGGTCACCCAGAGTGCTATACCTTTCCTTTAATGAGACAGTTCTGGACCAGGCATTTCCCAGAATTGAGATGGTAATGAAGTCATTAGTTTCTTCCTACTTGAAACCCTGGCTAGAAAGCAGAATTCTATGGACAAAGTCTGAGTGGGCTTTTTTCATAAATCTCACACCCAGCTGAGCTGTAACACCTGTTACATTTTCCCAGGAGCTTGAGCCATAAGACCATTTTCAATCTATTTGCTCTTCTTCTTCCACAGGACACTCACAAAGGCAGGGGTCCCTGTTTTCTAAGGCACTGCTAATTGAAAATCTCTGGCTGGTGCACATGTGAACGCAAGCCCATAAGAGTTCCAAATCAGGCCCCAATGATTATTTCCTTCTCTTTTTAAAAATAGCCTTTATAATGCAGGTTATGTAAGATTAATTTGTTCAAGGGAAAAACAGTCATTGAACCCTTGCCCCTAATAAACTTTCACTTTGCATGTGCGGTATTTTTTCTTTTTTAGGAAAGAAAGAAAAGAGAGGCAGAAAATAATAAAACCCAGAGATCAGCTAACCTCCAAGCCCTGTGTGAGACTGGAGGAAGGGGTAAGGCAGAATTAAAGTGTGTTTGCTTTTGCTGTGTGCCTTTTAAACCTTCCCTGTGTGTTGATTTTCAACACAGAGCTGGAAATGACTGATTTTGATTATTGAGATGACAAGTAGCAAGTTTACAAGGAAATTCTTAGATTTTTCAAAACTGAATAACTAAAGAAGGAAGACATTTTCTTATAGGACCCTCAAAAGAAAATGAATGCAGCCATGCGTTGAAAAAATGGGCATTTCTGGCCCCAATAATAGTCTATACGGGAAGCAAGGACAGGAAGCTGCTCAGTCTTGGGTCTCCGAGGGCCTCTGCCAGGAAGAGAGAAATTAGAGGTGAGGATGGTGTGAGCACACTCCCAGCTCTGCACTCCCCCCAGAGTCAGAACACCTAAGAGTTGTCTTAAGTCCACGCCTTGGGAGCCACAAATCAGGACAGCCAGTTGGAGAGGTCTTCCCTAGGGTCCCACCAACTATGCTCCTCCACTGATCCCTCCAGCACAGCCCGCCTTTGAACTCTGCTGTCCTTTACTGGCTCCTGCTGATTTGGGATTTAGCTGTTGCTTTGCAGGTATAGTACTTAAGTCCTTGTCCTTGCTGGAGTTAGGAACCTCTGAATGCCCCATTCCTGCATCCCCTTATCTCTTCACCTAAGGTCCTCCTAGTCTAATTATTGTGAATACAGCTTAAAATAAGCTTTTGATTATGAAGTGATGAATTGATCAATAGGATCATTTTATTGCAAGACATAAAAATGCTAAATGTTAAAGTAAATGTCTAATGAACCGGATTCCTACAGCACACATCCTTTTAGTTCAATTGTGAAATCTGTATACTGTTCTAAATCCAATGTTGAAAAGAGCCAAGATGCTCAGAACCTTTGGTACTTATTCAAGTAGTTCTTTAACATATAGGAGTTCACTTAAAAAAAAAAGATTTGGATGCTCTTTGATTGAAAAGGAAAGCAATCCATAATATATCACTGAGTGAAGTTTTAAATTGATCCATAATGACAATCACCATCTTTTGTAAGTCAAAAATGGTCAAGTATTTGCAATTTCACATTTCAACTTACATTCTATGTCAGATAATATCAACATTCTGATCTGATTGTGTTATTGTTTAATGTAAACTCTGCAAAGTTAGCAGTAGTCATCCCCAGGAGGCCGATTCTGCATATATTTTAAGTCATTTCTTCTTTTAGCTTACATATATATATATATTTTTTTTTTTTTTAACTTTTTCTGAAACAAATCTCTCAACTTCCCCCGGAGCTCCAGGCTAATGCTGAAATACCTGAGGAAATGTCACCCATTCCCTTTTGGCTGCTGTCAATCTTCATCCCGATTCTCAGTCTGGTAGTACTATTTAGGGTTTTTCACCCACCCCACATTCACCAATTCCACAATCCATGAAGTCTGAAACTACATAAACTCTAAGGTCAAGCAATTTGATGACTTAAGAATCAACTTGAATTCCGGAACAAATCTTCAACTGACCTTGATTTGTTTTCCCATTTAAATCTACTGGAAATACAATGTGTCACAATTTTATCCAAAGAATTTTATGTTCCTGTCCACTGTACCCAAAGTTGGAGATAGGCTCCCATGGAGGAGAAGTCCCATGAAACAAAGACTCTCAATGACTGAATCAAAACTTCTAGAAAAACTATGGTTCAGGTGGTGCCCTCTTATCTGTTGGAAGGACCAGTCACGTTGATTCTGCTGGAAATACCTTGTCCTCTTTCCAGAGGTCTGGGCAATTCCTAGATTTTTCTACAACCTTTCCACCATCTGTTCCTACTGATGTACCTCTTGGGAATGGAGTGATCTTTTGACTTTCCTCCTGGCTTTAGGTACTGATGTCGAAGAGAGCCAGACTTCACCTCCTATGTCTCCAGGGGGTTCTATTCTTTGTTGCAGTGTTTTTGTTAAGATTTATATTAAGTGCCTCACTGGACCCATTTTCTACTTTGTATGTATTAGTGATTAATGTTGGTATTCATCATTTTCTTTAGATCTCAGAATTCATTTTAAAAGAAACTGCCACAAGCCAAAACCAGAGAGTCAAGGGCTGAATGGTTTCCCTCATTTGTGGAGGCTGGACCTAAACCCAGGCTTGGGAGTAAAGTAGACAAACTCATGTATTAGATCCATAGAATAAAAATGCAAAATGTTAATATTTATGAGATACAGTTGCAAGACACTTCATAAGATATTTGAATAAGCTATGCTGCATACCTGTACAAAAACGTAAATATCTAATCCCATTGTCAAATATTTTGAAGACTAACAAGAGATGATAGGAAGGGAGGAGAAGAGGAAATTTTGGAACTGAGATTAAAGCAAGGTGCATTCCAAGCAGTTATAAATGTCACTGTGTACCCTATAGCCATATATATAAAAAATGTTCTTCATAGGTATAAGAATTATGTCACCATATTTGGGTTATTTAGGAACAATATAGGATCCAGAAGAAAGGCAAGGGATCAGGGGATGGGAGGAGGGAGGTAGAAGGATGGTGGGGGGGATATTGAACAAATTGTATTGCTGATTTGTGTGCACCTAGGATTATGTGATAACTAATCCCTACATTATGTAAAACTATAATGCACTAATAATATATATATATACATATATATATATATATATATAATATAAAGAAAGAAAGAAAAAAAGAAACTGCTACATTCTTTCAGCTGGCAATATTAATCTCTACCATACTTACAGAAAGCTGAGGAAAACCTAATCTTAACCCCTCCACCATGAAGGAAGGCAGCGTGAAGCATTGGAAAGGCAGGGTCCAGCCTGGGTTCTATAACAAACTTGAGTGACTTTGAACGTGCCACTTAATCTCTTGGGGACTTAAGTGTCATCATCTGGAAGATAAAAGATTTTCAAGAGACAGAACACAGGTCTCTCTATTTGTACTTTTGTTTGGCTCTCGATCCATTAATCCATAAATCCTCTTTGAATTCCTGTGTGACTCTGCAACATTGATCTGCTGTGATGACCAATGGCCACAATCCACCAGAATAGTGATTCCCACAGCTCTGGGACTCAGCTCAATCTCCAACTGCTGGGGCACAGAGACTTTTCTTTTTATTTCTGGGCTACCTCCTAATGGCTCTTTTGTTGTTTAAGGCACAGAGAGAATTCTGCTACTGACAGATCTCTGGGCGGGTACAACAACCCTCTTCTAAACCCTCTTCTGAGAGACAACTGCTAGATCTGAGCTCCACTGCGCCCCACACCATATTCAGGAATTTTCCAGACTCACATTCATCCCTAAATTCTCACCCAAATTGCGCCTCTGTGCTATAGGAATGAAGAATGGCTAAGAATGTTCAGGATCAAAAGCCAACGTTTTCTCCATTTCAGGTAATAAAATTAAAAAGAGAGTGTGATTTTGAATTTCCCTGTATAAAAATTAAAATGTTCTTTATTAGAGACCCCAGGAAAACCTCTTCCCACTCTCTCTCTCTTTAAATAAGGGCTTCCCCTTCCTTCCACAGCCTTTTGCATACAAGTGAGAAATTCCAAATTCCTCATTTGTTTAGCCTGAAAATCCCCTCCACATTCCCACAAACTACTTCCTTTTCTCTCTTTTTAGCAAGACTCCCCTCTCTTTAATGAAGCGAAGTTCAGAGGGTTTTTCCCATGGATAGAGGGCAGGCACCTGGGAGTTATGAATTTTAAAGTGATCATTTTCTTTCAGCCTTGCCGGACAATGGGCACCTCCTTTTGACTCACTTTCACAGCTTCGAGAGGCCCTCAGATCAGCCACATTCCAATGGGACTGGAGTCAGATCAGAGCTGAGCTGGACTGCATCAGGGTCTCGCACAGAAAGGAGCAGATGGCCGGCACCGAGCACTCCGCCCCCTTTCTTCGCCCAGCATCGCCTATTGATCCCTGAATAGAACCACCAGCCTGTAGGTATGAACCCCTGTTAACAGATGGTGAGGTCATTATGAGCAATTAATTCCTTTAATGTATCAGTGGGAACACGTTGGAAAGGATGATGCAAGCACCGAGTGAATAGTGAGCTTCTCACTCCTGGGGGAGCCCGTGCAGGGCCGTGGGGGCGCTGGGAATATCTTCCCAGGCTGCAGGCCTGGTGCAGCTCAGGACGGGAGCCGGGAGGTGTGCTTCTCCCTAATGGATGCACAGCCTTCCTGTCCTTCCTGATGCATGCCAGATTTATCTCTGGGTCATTTCTATAAACAAGAACCATCCAAAAACACAGAGGCAAACACAAACAGTACTTGTCAGGAAGTCCAAGAGGCCCAGGGAATTGTCCCACAGAAAGCCAGGGAGCATCAGGTCCTGGATCACTTTTGCTAAACACATCCACAGTCCCCACAGATCTTTCAGCAAAGATAGAGGAATGGCAAAACACCGTCTGTTGGCATCGGAACATGGACTATTTAGCTGCGTTATTAATGCACAGTTTTTAAAGAGGGATTTTTTTTAAAATGTGGATTCACCTATATAGAGGATTTGTGTAAATGAGACATAAAGGGACTTATTCACTCTCATATAAGCTGGAATCATTTCTAAATTTCAGTAATATAAAAAATGGCCATCAGTGGAGAACTGGCCAACATTGGCAACTTGCTCTGAAGATATTGTTCTGAGAATTGATCAGGAGGATCAGAATGATAATTTTACATGTTTCCCTACTTCTTTGTACAATATTTAGTAGTGGGGGGGTGTTTTTCTTTCACAGGAAAAAGAAATTCTTCCAAGGCAGTATGGATTACTAGGTAGCCCTTAGATTTTAAGACAGAAAATACAGAAACGGGAAATACAGGCAGTTATTCACTTAATTCATATTTAAATGACACTTTTTGCTTGTAATTAAGACACTCAAGTTGTGTCTGTTCCTGAAATTTACATAACTGTACAATAGCTTGCCTAAATGAACAGCAAATGGCAGGTAACCTTGAAGTATATTATCTTAATTGAATAAATCTGGCTTTAATTCAATAAATTAAAGACACAGAAATAATATCGCAAAAGACTTTCAAAAACAGACTTTCCATCCCCCAGAAATTCAGCATGGGATTGTTTACAGTTGTGTTGGAATGCTCGGACATTTTCCAGGATGATTTTAGAACTCTGAAAGCATTCTGGTACACATTTGCTGTTTTTCCATCATTGTTTCCAAAGAAAATCAATGTCACTTTCTGGAAGTCATTGATGAGAATATCTGAGCACTAAATCAAAACACAAGCTTGCTGACTTGGGATGGTTTCTCCTCTGGGCTTCCAGATCCTCCATCAACAAGGAATATTTGATCTTCCTTTTTTTTTTTTTCCAATTCTAAATCTTCAGATCTTCAATTCTACATCATGACTGTCTTACGACAGAGCAAAGGCTAAGAAGAAGAAAATAGTTTCTTTTGGTTTTTTTTTCCATAGGAAAGACGCATTTGTGTCACTTCTCCGTTGAAATCAGGTTTACGTGCATGCTAAATCCCCCTTCAGTGACGGGAAACTGACAGAAGATGCTGAAACCGCCCCTCCCAGAGTTTGTTGCCTTAATCAGCACCATGGAGTCTGCGTGATTATATAGTTAAGGGGACAAAATCATGCGATGTGTTTTTACTCGCATGAAATAAGTTAATGAGGCGACACCTGTGTCTTGTATCGGTTTTCTGGGGAGAAAAGCAGCATAACACAGGTGTTCTAGGAGCGTCGTGGCAGAATTTATACATTAATTTAAAAACTCTAAACCTAAAATCATTCATCAGAACCCAGCAGTGCATATTGCTAAGGAATAGCTCACACACACGCACACGCACGCACAAACACAAATAAAAATCATTGCGAAGAAATTCTTGGTTTCTTGGCTAGCCAGAAAAAAAGAAAACAGGCTGTTAATTCTTTTTCTCCTGGTTCTCACAGTGTTCGCTATTGTACCATCTGCAATATACAATGTACATGCTCAGCCATCACCCGTACGGCTGGAACAGAAGCATTCACACTGTGAATTACCATTTTTCCCAGCTTCTAGCTCTGGTCAAAGACAGCACAATAATAAACTAGAAGCTGCTTTGTCTGTTAAACATTGTTCTTCATTACTACATCAAAAGCCAATTGTCTTTGTATGGAGGGACAGTGGCACACGGCCATGGGCTGGGGGAGGGGCTCGTCCCTGCCTGACCACCTCACTGGCCGCCCAGGCCACTCCTCCACCCACCTCCCTCCAGGGCCCACCCAGCGATGCCTTGGAAATGGTTTTATCCACAGGCAACTTGGGGACAGACCTCTTGTTCAGCTGTGTGAGCTGCAGGGTTGGAGGCTCACCGATGTTTCACACCCGCCAGCCTGAAGCTGCCCCTGCAGACACACTCGATGAATCACTCCATGTGTCCTCTTTCAGCGTGGGGACAAGTGAATCTCAACAGAGACATTCTGTTTTGCTGGGATTAAATATACTCAGCAAGTTCTTGTGGATTATTTGGGCTCTGAAGAGTCAAAGGAAAAGCAAGCAAGCAAAATATCTGAAGCAGTAGATATACTTTAAAACTAGAGAACGGGGGGCTGGAGCGGTGGCTCAGCGGTTTCGGCGCTTGCCTGGCAAGCACGAGGACCCGGGTTCAAACCCCAGCACCACGTACACAAAGAAGTGTCTGAGCAATGGAAGTCATGAAAAACTAATAAAATTGATTCTCTCTTTCTCTCTCTCTCTCTCTCACACTGTCCCTTTCTCTTTTAAAAAATGTAAAAAAATATGTATATATAGTTATACCACATAGTGTCATCTATCTATAAGTTAACAAAATAAGTACATTAGACCAGAAGTACGCATCTAAAGAAACCACCCTTATCAGCGAAATCAGTAACTTGTATGAAATTAATGATTGCCTAGAGTGTTTCCCCCCTTTTGGATGTATTAAATTCCAACAAATTTGCAACACAATAAGTTTGATTGAAAAAACTTTACTAAATTAAGAGAGCATGACCATCCCTTGTCTCGTATGGAGGCCAATAACTAAACTCCTTATTTAAAATCTCAGAGAAAATGATGTTGTAGTGGCGTCTGGTTGGACCTTCAGTGGATCATTTCCATCTTGGGTTGCTATGGAGCTCTTCCAGGAGGGGATGGGGGACACTCTGCTAGTCATGAAATAAGTGTGCAAGTCAAGCCTGTACACTTTGCGGGACATGGAGGGGCTGGATGCAGGGAACTCAACGCCTGATTTCAGTCCAACATGGAAATCCACATGGGAGTTTATTTCATTTTCAAGTCAATGTGAAATCTCACCAGCAACTGGAGAAAGTCATGGAGAGGGTGTGTCCAAAGACAAACTGGAAGTAGAACAGTTCTTTCTCTGTTGTTGGGTTTTGCTGTATAACTCTGGGACCACTGGTTTTCCTTGGCCTCGTATAGGAATAACACTTGCCTCACAGAGTGTCATGAGGCCTTCAACATCACGAGTGTCAGGGAGCTGCAGTAGTTCTCCATTCGTAGTAGGTTCACCACGAGCGCCCGCTGCTTTTCAGTGCTAACATTCACTTTTAATTAGGAAACAAAAATTACCTAGAAGTGCATTCACATTTGCCCTCCCCTTATGAAAGACACGGCTTTTGGTCACTTTCAATGACCACACTTGAAATGGCAGTGTGAGAACTTACCAATGTTTGTGAGATCATCACCACAAATCCCTCTCAACTCTGAAATGCTGATATTCTGGGACATTCCCCAATGTCTAAAGTTTATACATTTAACTCAGAAATCAGGTGCATTCCTCAGAGCTCACAACTGTGTCTGTCTAAAAAGAAGCCTACTTGTGTGTTTTTATCATGTACCATATAACTTAGGCTGTCTGTTAGCTGTCCATTGCTGTGATAAACTACCTAAGAAAAGCTACTTAAAGGAGGAAAGGTTTTGGTTTGGTTTGTAGTTTCAGAGGTTTCCATCCACAGGCACTTGACCTGATTGCATCCGGTCTTGGGGAGGTAGAACCTCGTGGCAGGGAGCAGAGGCACTCACCCAGCCCCCAACAGTGCCACCATCTGGGAACAAAGCCTTCGACACATGGGAACATACTAGATCCAGACCATAACAGTCAGCTTTGATTTAGGCAGGCTCGTCCTGTGTAAGTAAGCTTCTGACATCACCAGGAGATGGAGAGGAATAATCCCAGCCCATGCCCAAGAGAAAGTGGTAAAAACACACGCGTCATGGTAGAAGCATCTGTCTTCAACCCCAAATTAAGGACTTCCCAGACGAAGGCACGGTTTGCGGATCGCATGTCTGCTCTCCAACACAAACCCTTTGCTCAGCTAATCCTACTGATACGTAAAAAGATAACTGTTTTTTCATTTTTGATAATACTGCCTTTCTTTGGAAGTCTGCAGGCTGGCTTCCAAAATGTTAAAACAAATGTATATTTATTCTTTTCATTTTCAGCTCTGATGCCCCTTGTTAATTTGGAAAACCAACACTTGCTCATCAAATCACATAGCAAAGCGTGTTTTTGGCAGCCCCTATCCTTCTGCTTTTTCTCACTTGCAGGGAAACAAGTTGAACTTCCTGACTGGCTCCTCACCTTAAGACCCTCTCCTTTCCGGATCTTTCCTCCCTCCTGCCTTCTGGCCTTTTCTCCCTTGTTTCAAACATTCACAGGTCACCTCTCAGCGCAGCCATTCTCCAGGGGACACCTAGACACGTGGGAGTCATTCTGGGCTGTCCTGCGGGTGAAGGAGTGACACTGGCTTCAAGGGTGTCATGTCCAGGGCAGCTGCTGAACGTCCTAGATGCAGCTCCACAAGGAAGGGTTCTCCAGCCCCAAATGTCAGCAGTCCCAAGGTTGAGGAGCTCTGGTCCAGCAGGAAAGCAAGGAGACCCCTCCCCTAATTTTCCATCACTGTGCATGGGACGGCTTCCTCCGTGTCCTCCCCTCCGTGGTCCCGTGCTCTCCAAACATCTTTCTTGCACCCAATTCCTCCTGAGCCTGAAGTCAGTTCCTGCATCTGTGCTCCTCCCTTACCGTAGGACCTGAAGAACACTTTCCTGACCTTTTCTTGACATCTCTACTGCTCACTGCTGGCATTCCGGCTGCCAGTTTCTTCCTTTTGCCACCGCGCTCACCCAGCCTTCATCCTGCATCTCCATCACCAGCCTCTCAGACGTCCGCCCGTCAGCAGTGGCCGCCCTACCCAGAGCAAAGCTATCGGATCTTTCCGTCCCCTTACCTCGCTTCTCTTTAACAGAATCTACGTTGGCAGGACATTATCTGATAACTTTTTTTTTTAACTTACTTGTTGTCTCTTCTCCCCCACTCACTCCCTCCCCCTGAAATGTAAGCTTTAGGATAGAGTAGGGACAATGTGTTGCTTTGTTCACCTGTGTGGCATTAGTACATTGTGCATTTTTGTCCAATTAATGACGCTCTCTCCAGCTTCCTTTATCTGAATCTATACTACCATCATTAGGCACTGGCTTAGCCCAGGATCCCTGCAGCCTGGCTGGATCTGTTTTCTTCAAGCTCCCTTCCTTCCTGCCTCCTAAGATTCTGCCCTACGCTGATACTTGGGTTTCCATGACGACTTCTCCATCTCCCTGGACACCTCCTCGTTCTCCTCTGGCTTCGTGGCTGCTACCAAGATTCCCTCCTTGATGACATGCCGTGCCCCTGCCCTGAGCTCTCGCAACAGCATTTCCTGGGGCTCCGATGGCACAGGATTCTGTGTGTCCCCCACATGTGTAGAACCTGTGGTGAAATCTGTCACAGGCAGGCCACACACAATCCAGATCAGCGCCTCTGCGGGCAAGTATGGTAGCATTTGGGCAGGGCTGGAGGTGGAAAAGCTTTGAACCCTGGGGGGAAATAATGAACAGGACAGAGTGGCTAGAAGGACAGCAAGGGGCAAGACAGTGGCAGAATATGAGGGAAACTGAATTTGCACCATGTGCCCACGATTGCCTGAGATGCGTGGGCCAACAGCCGCAGAGGAGTTAGAGGTCCCTGCATCTCCAAATTTCTGAGATTCAGTGGTCACCAGCACCTGTACAAACACAGTCACATCTGTGTTCCAGCAGAGTTCCTGCATCTTACCAACAAGAGCCCAGGTCCCCTAGGGTCAAGGCCACTGTTCCTGTCTACTTCCAAAAATTAATATTCAGTTGTTTTTGTTATTGCTGTTTTTTCAAATAGAGACAGATTTAACATTATTCAGAAAGTGTACTTTTTTAAGGTTTTATTAAGGAGTTGAGTTATTGTACAGTCATAAATGCATATAAAGCAACAATATGATATGCATTTGTTCTTAAACCAGAATTAGAAAGTGTACTTTTAAGCCAAGTGCTGAGACTTGTCAGGACACTTCAGTGACATGTAACAGAATAGCGCAAGCGTTCAAGGTAGAACTTCGACAAGATGACACACGCTTTCCCTCTTTACCCACCTGCGTGGCCTTCACCAAAGTGTTTTCTCTTTGGAGTTTTTATTCTAAACGACTGTTCTTTTCTGCATTAATGTCTTTCTATACTAATTATCTTCTACAATAATATGTCTGGGTACTAAGAGGAAGCCTGGGATGTAAACTTAATGTACAGCTTAGAATTTCTATTTCTATCATACCATTCCATAAACTCCACTCAATAATGAATTAATCAGCTGGGAACCATCCGAATTTCAATTACTGAGGTGCATTTTACCAAGTTTTCAACCAAGAGGGATAAAGGAGGCATTGAAGTCCACTTGGGGATCACTAATAATGGGAGCATATATTTAGATAAAGGAAATTTGGTATTAATTTTGGGGAGAAAGTGGTCAAAATCCTGGAATATGTGGGAACTAGAATCTTGGTTCTTTGGCTGGTTGTGTATTGTACAGTTTAAAACCAATGCTTGGAGATGGAGAGGTGGCTCAGTGGTAGAGAGCGCTTACCTGGCAAACCCCAGCCAGCACATACACAATTAAGTGTTGGAAAAACAAAAACTAGATTGAAAGACAAACAAAAATAATAAAATTGGGGGCTGGAGCGGTGGCTTGGTGGTTACAGTGCTTGCCCAGCATGCGCGAGTACACAAGTTCAAACCCCAGCAACCACGTACACAACTGTGTCTGAGCAATGAAAACCTCGTGAAAAAAACTAAATAAAAATGTATTCTCTCTCTCTCTTCACTGTCCCTCTCTTTAAAAAAAATTTTTTTAAATAATAATAATAAAATTGCCTTTTCTCTCTCACTGTCTTAAAAAAAATGATGCTTAGGAGAACCGCTTGGTTTGCAAAATTGTCAAGGGACTAAATAAATGACTTAATCAACCTTTCTCATTTTTATCTGCAGTCAATCTAAGCTCATTATGATCGAGCCACTCAAGTGATGGCCCCTGATTGAACAGAAGATTTCTCTGGGATCAGGGTGAGTGGCCTCCCTCCTGGGGAAAAGGGCGGTCCCCAACCAAACAGAACACTGGTTTCACCTTCAACCTCTATAGGTAGAAACCTAAAAGCCATTTAAACAATAACTCGTTATCCCTCCACTTTTGAATGAGGGGTTGATTACCCTTAATTTACAAGGAGACACTGTGTGGAGGACTAAGCTCATTTCCCTGCTGAGCTGAGAACAGGGCTGCAACCTCAGGGCAGGATTCCACCTCTGCCCCACACCACTGGACCGGCTCCACCTTTGAAAAATCACAAGATATGACTGACAAACAATCGTCTGTTTGTGCACAGTTACAATCCTGTTCCCTAAAGCAAGAGTGGCTGTTTTTCAAAGTGCAGTAAAACCAGGCATTCAAATATAGCAGTGGTTTTATGCTAATTGTTTTTCTAGTTAGAAAGCTGTTCTGTTTACTGTGGGGCCACAGGAATGAGCACATTCCTCAAGGAGAAAAGCTAAGGTAACCCTGATTGTGATGTTCACTTTGCTAAAGCCAATGGCCCAAAGCATTAGTAATTAAAGCCCATTTAAAATTAATTTAATTTCAGGAGCTCCACAAGCCCATAAACTCAGACACAAGCAAAATAAACAGCTACAGATGCATTTTGGAAACCAGTGGTTTCCAAAGACAGAGAAGGAAGGAAAGCAGCTATTGGTGCGAGCACCCTGTCTGCTACGGCCCGCCCCCACCTTTCAGAGGCAGGATTAGTTAATGCACTTTCTAAAGTTGCAGGCTGCTGAAGCATCTTCCTCTTTCTCCTGAGAATGAAGCCCCGAACTGGGTAGAGACCTCTGAAAATGCTTCTCAGGGCAAACATTAATTTGGTACACATTTCTCAGAACAGATCGGAGCTCCCAATGACCACTATCTTGACTTTGCAGAAATTCAGCAACTATTTTCTGCAGTGAAGCATGGCCCTGGGGCTTACATGGATGAAAGCTTCAGCCACTGCTGGAGACTTCTAGAAACAGGTTTTTAGGTTATCAAACACCGGTTTGGGGACAAGTGATAAAAATACATCCAAACACTAGTCCGGCTCTTAATTTTTTAAATTTAAAATTTACTTTTCACATTTAATATTCAACTTAATACTTTAAAGACAAGAGTTGGATATGTATGCAAATGTTTTAAAAAAAAAAAAACATTAAAAACATGAGTTGGGGGCAGGTGACCTAACCCTGATGTGGACAAGGTGACATCACCCACAGGGCACTGCAGGAAAGAAGGTGTCAGAGCTAGAGGCCAGGCAGGCACATGGCAGAACAAGGGCGTAAGACCAAGGAGGCTCCTTTCTACACCTGTCCCCTCTGTCTTTGCAGAATAAACTCATTCAATCAGGTAAAGGACCCACTACTGAAAATAAAATTGCTAAAGAAAAGTTCTGGAAGGAAGTGAGAGAGGACCCAATCCTATCTCTAATTACATGCAGTAAATCCAGCTACCTGCCATTGACAGTGATGTTTGTTCCCTCTTATCAGCTCAGCCGCAGTTGTTGGGCCCAGACTAACTCTTGGAAAGTTCTAGCTGGGCACAGTGGTGCACATATGTAATCCCAGGCACTCAGAGGCTGAGACAGGAGGATTGCAAGTTTGAGGTCAGCCTGTGGGCAACTTAGTGAGACCCAAAGATTAGAAAATAAGAAGGGCTGGGAATGTAGCTCAGTGTATAGCACCTCTGGATTCAATCTCCAGAACCTCAAACAAATAAATAAATAAGAAATAAAGGAAAGCTGGTGTAAGTCCTGATTCTGCTCCCTTCAGCAATGTAGAATCCACTCTCCTGCTCCCCCTAAACTCCAAGCAATGGCCCTGGTCAGCCCTGGGTCAGGGAGATGTGGGTTCAGGCCCCGGGCTAGGTTGTTCATCCTTTCCGACTTGTTTCCTTACCTAGGAAAGGAGTAACAAGCATGCCCACCTCAAGCCCTACTCCTGGCCTGTGATAAATGCCTAGGTCCCCTGGCTGCTTCTATGACATGAGTGGCACAGACCCAGAGGTCAGAGACAGTCCTGAATTTAAATCCTAGCCCCCATTCACTGACTCACCTGGGATTAATTGCTCTGAACTTCTGTTTTCCCATCTTCGACAAGACTTAAAATATTTTTGGAAAATTTAATGAGAAATATACTAAAATGTTCAATTTAGTGTCCTGTCCTAACTTTTAATTTAATCATCAATTTCATCTTGAAATATGGTTCTGGGAACTTAATAGATGTTCCCAAAGTCATCAGAATCAGCCCAAAGCGCAGAGGGAAGACCCAATCCTTTACCTAAACACAACTTACTAACGCCATCTAATGTAATATTTTTCTTTCCTCACTTCCCCCACTTAGAAATAAGAGTAGGACAGAGAGAAAAAAAAATGCTCAGGAATACATTGGTCTATTCCACTCATTCAGAATAAGTTGAAAAAACAACATCTTCCCAAGAAGAACGTCAATGATGAAGACAGGTCACATGACAATTCTCTATAGAAGAATCACTGCTGCTCAATTCACATGCCCACTCCAGGGGTCTGCAGACCCGTGCTGAGCGCCCACAGTCTGCCCTCTGGTCTCCTGGTGTAGCGGTATCTGCGATCCTGCCTCCTCCTTAATTGAATCCTATTTCTCTTAGACGGTCTTAAAATGTCCTCTGTATTATTTGTTGTACATAATTATTCACATTTCCCAAAGAAGTAAAATGATCTGGGTCTTTGAAATCAAGATATCAAATTCAAAGGATATACCATATCCATAAAAGGAGCAAGACAGTGCCTCGAATGAAAAACTAAAGTTAATTCTCTTTTCCTCTCTCTGTCTATTAAAAAAAAAAGGAGCATATATTCCAATCGCAACACAGCTCACCTGTTTTTAAATCATTTGAACTTTTTGTTCATCTATGCAGTAAGCAAGCACAAGAGACTACGCAGTCAAAAAAAAAAAGTCCCCTACAGCCTTCTAATTCTAAAATTTATGATTGTATTTTTCTGATATTAAGAATTCTCTAGGGGCTGGAGCGGTAACTTGGCAGTTATAGCACTTACCTGGCAGGCTCAAGGACGTGCATTTGAATCCCAGCAACACGTATACAATGAAGTGCTGGAGCAACAACAAAATGAAAGTCACATGGAAAACTAAATAAAATTGATTCTCTCTCACTGTCCTCTCTCTTAAAAAAGTTTTTTTTTTTTTTTTTATAGCACAAATTGTCCAAGTTGAGAGACAGACAGACACAGATCTTAGGGCAATGGCTTTGGATCAGTCACACACAGAAGGATCCCTCAAGAGTTCATTTTTAATCCCCAAACTTTCAAAGGGAAGTTCCTAATATCCCAAGACCCGCATGACCAACCTTAAAAAAAAATTCTCAGCACACACTGTTGCTTTTCTCACCGCCTATCCCCCTCCTGCTGCTATTTCTTACAAGTTACAGGGACACCATTTTGCTCATATATTTAATTGGAAAGCTCTACTTTGCCCCAGGGACTAAATGTTTATTGTTTTTAGTGAATCGTGATCATTAGGAGCTCATTGGCAGTGACTGGTTTAGGAATGGGCAAGTGATTACAATTCTGGCCTTCTATCCCTGAGTTCAACTGTGTGAGGTGATGCCTGGTGCTTCTGCAACTGTATTGTGACCACTGGACTGGAGCATAAAAGAAACGCAGAGGAAAAATGCCAACATCCAGGCCCTTCTTTACATAGAGTTGCTGAGTAGTTACTACTAGTTGGTTAACCAGTCCCCTTGTTATAGGAAATTAACAAGTTTCTTTCTATTGTTTTTTGAGATTTTTTAATTTTTATTTTGTTTTTTGTTTTATATAGCAGTTTCTCTCAAATAACCTGTGGGTTGTGTCAAATTGTAGATTGACTCAGGAAGTCTGCTCAGGGGCTGTAGACTCTGCAATTTAGACACACTCCAGGGGATGCTACTGGGTTCTAAGCCCAAACTTTGAGGAAGAAGACTTTGATTCACATTAGATAGATTTTTACTTATTATAGCCCGAAATCGTCCTAAGTGATAACAGTCTTCCGCCTGCTACTCTCTCTTATCACCTCTGACCCATGTTGATAAAATCTACTTGAGGACCTAATTTTTTTTAATCAGGTTAGCTGCTGTCGACCTGCCGTTCACAGCCCGCCTCCACTTGCTTCCGCCCTCACCAGCACCTTCGCCGCCTTGTCCACCCTAAAGAAGGCATTCAGGGGCAGGCACCAGGTGTGACTGAGGCCCGCCTGCTGCTGGAGGGCTCCCAGCGCACCTGGCCAGGGGTGGAGCTGCGCCTGCGCCTTCCCTGCAGGCTCCAGCTCTGGAGAGAAAAGCTCCGGCACTTTTGCAGATCAACACATTTTCATCCCGAATTTGGAGATTACCCTGAATGGCATCTTCTTGGAAAGTCTGCAATGCACGATTGGGTGAATGGGTAACTGTGGCTCAGCTCCTGCGTGGTGGCGGGGGCTGGGGTGGGGAGGTGCCAGGCACCAGGAACAGCGCCCTGCCAGGACGCTTCCCGGAGGTCTGGGGGGTCAGGGTACCTGCGGGACGGCTGTCTGCGCCCGCACCTCCGCCCACCTTGCTCATCGCCTGGCCTCTGGATGAGAAGTCGGTTTCAGCAGGTAGGAAGATGGGGCTTGTTTTTAATAAGGCAAATTCACAAAGCTTCCATGCTGAAGAAAGTGTGGGGGAGGCATGCACTCCAAGGCCATGCCAAATTTGCTTTTCCCCAGAGCAGGGAGAGACAAAGGGAATCACAAGGTACCTCCCAGACACAAAGAGCAAGTGTTCGCCCTCCAGACTCAGGCTGGTGAACTCAGCTCATTATCCCAGGAGGCGGCCACTGATTCTATCCAGCCTTTAAAAAAAAAAAAAAGGGACAAGCCTATGCTCCCATTCACATTAATTTATCTTTGTTTTCAGAGTCAACTCGTTCCTTTTGGTGACAAATACCTCTATGCTGTGAGCATGGAATTTCACTTATTATTATCTCATTTAGTCTCTCCAGCGACCAACCTTGGGTTGGAACTTGGTAGCTGAATTAGAGAAAATCCCAGCATCTGCTAGGTGCATATTGAGCTCAAGGAAGACATTTGCTCAAGAGGAAAAGGTAAAATCGCTTTGGAAAACTAGGCTAAACAGTGGTAGAGTGACTTTAGAGCAGTGCTTTCCTTAGCTCCTGTCTCCAGGGCCCAGTTCCGCTCTCTGCCCACAGAAGAGTGGCCCTCGCCCTGGCAGCTTACAGCCCTGGACTCATAGCCCACAGCCACGTGGTAGGCCAGGACTCTCTGGTTACAGCTTGTCAAGACAGCCACCAGCAAGCAAGTCCAGCCCAGGGTCTGTTTAGTGTGGCTTTCTCAACTTGGTGAATTCGGATTCATCGCTGATGCTTTAAAGTCTAGAGATGCCACTCTCATACCCATAAATCTGGATGTCCCATGTGCGGTGCCATGGGACAGTGACTCTTACTCCTGAGCAAAGGAAGCCCCTTTATTCAGGATAGGTGGTCTCTAGCTGCTCTCCAACTTGGGGACCAGTCTCACTCCATTGCTAAATACCTGTCACTCTCCACCAACGCTTATTAGCAAAACCATTGGTCTTTTGGGCTGCTAATTCTTTGCTGTGGGAGGGTCTATCTTGGACATTGTAGAATGTCTAGCAGTACCCCTGGCCTCTATCCACTGGGCACTAGTGGCACCCCCACCCCAAATTGTGACAACCAAAATGTTTTGACATTGCCATCTGTCCCCTGGTGGAGGGGAGCACAAAGTGTCCCTGGTGGGGACCACTGAACATACACTTGGCCCTCTTCACCCACTTAAGAGACTAGAGGGCTGGGTGGTAGTGCAGTAGTGGAACATTTGCCTTGCATGCGTGGGACCCTGACTTCCAACCCCAGTGCCACATTTGGCTCTAGATCCCCTGCCACATCCAAAGGGTCCTATGTGTGATGATGGCGTAGTTCCTTTCATGTGCCCCTTAAGTGTGCAAGCTTAGGAAGTCTATGGGGATCCCCTGTGCTTTCTCAAAACCCTCAGTGTGGAATGAGCAGAACAGATGTACACAGTCCACCCCCAGCCTTGCTTAATGATGCCCATCATCTCCTGATGAAATCTAGATGTAATCATGTTCTTGTTTTAACTAGTTGTTCTGGCAAGGGGTCTTTCTCCAGAGCTGAAATTTCTCATGTTGGCAACATAGCTAAGAAAAACATACCCATTTGCCAGCTCCCCCATTGCTGCCCTAATTAGACAGGATGTGGTCTTCCTTTCAAAACAGCTGCAGAGGTGAAGGGGGTGCTGCAGGGAGCAAACCCCTCTGGGGCCACCGCCCTAAGTGTTGTCCAGCAGGAACACAGAACTGGTAGGAGGTGAGGGCTTTGGAACTGGCCAGACTAACTGCAGCTCCAAGCTCAGCAAGCATTGCAACCTCCTGTCCCCAAGCCTGTAGAATGTGCCCAAGGGAAACAGCTAGATGGCTTCTCAAATTCAAAATAAGCAAACTCAGAAAGCTCGAAAAGATAGAAAAAGGTCTGAAAAGTAGAAGGAATGACTAAGAAAGAAAAAAAAGATGCTTATTTTAAAAAAATTAGAATATAGTAGACAATTTTGACAAGTATAATAAAGAAAAAGAGATAAAATTTTTTTTCCTCCAAAAAAATGATGATTTTTTTCTTGATCAACTTCATTAAAATGTAGAGATCAAACAGGTTTTTCAGATATGAAAACAGACACAAATATAATTCTGGATGAGATTTTAAATTCAAAGATATAAGTGGTCCTGTCTGCTCTCTACCAAACACTACTTGAAACATTTGCTTGTTTCTGCAGGAAAAAGAAAAAGATTTCCCATAGTTCTCTGTGCATATCTTTGTTCTTTCTGGCCATTATCATCGTCCATGTTTTCTTCCTCTCTGGTCTTACCACTAGCCTCCACAAAGGGACCTTATCTCATTCATTTCTGAACCCTTGCTCTAAGCCTGCCTGGGATAGAGCCAGTGTTCAATAAATATTTGAAATATAGATGAATTCAGAGAAAAGCGATGGGGTGATGGAAGAGCTGAAGTATTTGTGATGAGGAATGGTGGAGAGAAACAGAGATATCTGATCTTCAAAACATATGATTACAGAATACACCAGAGTTGCCTTCAGAAGCGTGAAATGCTGTCCTGGGGGAAAAGGATTCCATTTTTCCAGATAGACCCATGGAATAAAACTTAGACCAATGTATGTGATATGCACAGATAGGACTCAGGTGGAGGGAGAGCCAATTGGGCTATTTGACTTACAAGGTGGCTGACTTCCCAGAAAGCTTTTATTTAGGTTGTTGAAAGGTAAGAAGTAGGTCTTACTTCTTCCAAATTAGTTGTAAGTCTTCCTGCCTCTCTTCTCATACCCAGACCCCCACTTACTCCCAAGCCACCTGCAGAGTGTGTGACTCTTGTAGAGTGGATGGTCAAGGATGGCTTGGGGCTGGCTTAGGGTCACAAGCCAAGCACATACTATATACCCCATGTCTCCGTCAGACACCCAATTATGGAGAGAAACTGCATTGGGCTGGTTGGAAGCCGGATTCTAACAAGGCTAAATATTGGGGTGAGCTGCTAGTACCAACATTCTGTTCCTCACTCTGAATTTCAGCTAAAAATCAGCCAGGCTTTCTCCCAAATACAGTGACCACCTGTTAAATCCTTTTTCCCTCTGTGTCCAGCATGAGGAGGCTCATCCAAAAAACTGAATTAATGATTGTTTTCCTCATCAGCTTCATTAAAGGTAGAGGTCAGACTGAGGTTTTGACCTCATCAGTTTCCCTGTGAGGGTTTTGTTCTTGGTACACACACACACGCATGCACACATGCACACATGCACAGATATGCACACACATGCACACACACACAACATACTCACCTCAAGTTACATTTTCTACAAATACCACTTTCAGACAAGACATGCAATTACTAAAATTGCATCTGATATTTGTAATTACTTAAGCCTATACCTGCGATGAATTGGTTCCACACTAGAGGAAATGCAAATTACTTTAAATCCAGGTGGAGGAGTATTCTCAGAAGTGTTTATTTAAAATCCTACAGTACAACAAACCTGGAAGCTTAGAGAATTAATAAGAGCTGGAAGTTGGAAGTTTTTACCTGCTTGAATTTAAGATACTGTGTGTGTTTGCATATATACCTATATGCTGTAAATACATAGGAAGTGTGAGGCACACTTAACTCCTAAGACAGTCATGGCCAGCCCCCTGCGCCAGTTTCCCCAAGGTGTTTTCAAGGACTGCTGACTTCGCTGGTATGTTCATTTCTTCCTGTCCCAAAGTCTGACTCTACTCATCCAAAATTTGGGATGTTTTAGCCATCCATTCCGTTGCTGTGACTAAAAGAACTGGCAAGAACAATTTTAGGAAGAAAAGTTTATTTGGAGGCTCAGAGTTTCAGAGGTCTTAGTCCACAGAAGGCTGGCTCCAATCCTTGGGGCTCGAGGTGAGGCTGAACATCCTAGTGGAAGAGTGTGGTGGAAGGAAGCAGCTCACATGATGATCAGGAGGCAGAGAGACTCCACCTGCCAAATACAAAATGTAATCCCCAAAGGTGGCCCCCAAAGACCCACCTCATCCAGCCACACCCTGCCTGCCTCCAATTCTCACTCAGTTAACATCCATCAAAGGAGGAGTTCCTGATGGGTTGAGGCTCTCGTAGCCCAATCATTTCACCTCTCAGCAGTTTTGCAGTGTCTCTTATATTGAGCTGTTGGGGACACCTTTCATCCAAACCATAGCATGGGAAATGCATGACAAATGTCTTTCAACCCTCTTAGTTTCTTATTGAAAGTCCGAAATCACTGGAATAAAAGTTAATAGGACATTGCATTCAATAAAACAAATCAAAAAAGCCAGAAAAGTTGGAATTGCCCTGTGGTATAGTTTGGATATTAAAAGTCCCCTACACATCCATGCGTTAAAGTCTTAGTTCCAAGAGTGTTGCTGTTGGGAGGTGGTGGAACCTTTAGGGGACGTAGTGGAAAGTCTAGGCCCTTGAAGGAGACTGTGGGATCTCTCCTTTTCCTTTTTGCTTCCCAGCCATGAGCTGAGTGACTTTGCTCTGCCATGCCTCCACCATGATGCGCTGCCTTACCACAGGCCCAAAACTCATGGACCAATTAACATGACGGAAACCTCCAAAACTGTGAACCGAAGTGAACCTTTTCTCTTTATAAATTGATTGTCACACATATTTATTACGGTAACAAAAAGCTGACTAACACATCTTGTATCACCAAACTCCTGACTATGTTCTAAATGAAGAAATGAAAGGTCTTCTTGAGTTGATCTCTTTGAACTGTATAATAAAAACCTGTGGGAGGCCATGGGTTTGGATTGGGTATCTGCACCAGGCAAACAGACCAAACTATACACATTTTAATCACAGTGGCTGAGCTTTGGTTGGTTGCAGAAGGCCCTGTTACTAAATAATTAAGCTACAGAAAACTCTCTAGTCCAGCTGTTGTGAACTGATTGGTTGCTTGACTAAGCTATCGCCAATCGAACTGTTTTCCATGCCTCACTTTTCCTCCATCTCTAATGCCATCTCATCCACTACTGGTTGGAGTTCTCAGAACCGCTGTGATCCTGGGAGCTGCCTCATTCTTGAATTGCTTTCATTTTGTTTTGTTTTGCTTTGCTGGTGTAAGGAATGTTCCTCTTAATATTATATATGCCCCCTAATGCTGGGCTCTCCTACCAACCCAATGACCATCATAAACACTCCTTAGAGGAAGCACAGGGAAGCTGATGGCATGTCATGGTCTTTGTGTTTGGTTCCTGTAGTTATTCAGAAGGGTGCTTTCACTCCTCACTGTTCTCTAAAGAGGAAGTATAGAAGAAGGCTTTCTCCCCCTGCTAGGGCATGAGCTTTTTCTCTTGGGATTATTGTGATCTGCATGCCCTTCTCTCTCCGTGAAGTGCTGGAATGGAACCCAGGGCCTCCTCGTGCTGGGCAAGTGCTCCACCACCAAGCTGCACCCCAGCCCCTTTCATCCTCTTCCTGTTTGTAAGGTTTTGCCTTGTAGAGAGCTTTCTGGTTTCATTCCATTGGACACACACACAAACATGTTTCCAGGGTGTCTTGTGTGCCGTATTATTGTTTTGCTAATGATAATCCTTGAGGTTATCATGAGATAGATTCATTGAAAGGTAATATTCAGAGAAATAGATGGCGGCCATGTGCCCTCCGCCATTCTGAAGTTTTCAAAAGCTTGAAGAGCTCTTTACACATGCCTGACAGAAGGGAGAGCCTGCACCCTGTGCTTTCATCAAGAGCACAGGGTGAACCTCTGATATCCTTTGCAACAGTCAGCATCCAGGGCTCCTCTGAATATCAAGGAAGTTTCTGCCCTCTGAATCTTTGTGAGAGGCAGAACCCAGAGCTCCCAACAGATACCTACAAGGCCATTTTCCAGAGGCCTCCGCCAAACAGGCAGTGGTTTGCCAACACACGAGCTAGCCTCAGGAATCAGGTGCCACCACCCAAAAGCATGACCCAGGGGCTATGATGGACAGACACAGCAATGGCAGGGTGGCTGCCACCAGCAACATTGCGACCCCTCTGGGCTCCTTACCACCCACCAGGCAGTTATCCAGCCTTCCTGGAAATTCTGATACTCAGCATGCTTTCTGTTAACTTTCTGGCATCCCCCCCCCCTTTTACTATGAAGATTTATCAGTTTAAAAATCAAATGGAAATAAAAGATTTGGAAAAGAGAAGAAAATTGCCCCCTGCTTCCCCACAGCCCCCTGTCCCTCCACCCAAGCTCCCTAGAGACTAGCGCTTTTAGCTGCTTTGACTACTTCTTCTAGAATTTATCTCCACATTCCTAAATAATATGCTCAGTCCTGCTAGTCTTTGATTTGCCAATGCCAGACAGTGTCTAATCCTAGATTAGGAGAGAGCCCGTCTACGCCGTCTTCCAAATACAGTTGTATGGCTATTTTATTCAGCTCAGTATGCAAAGGCCACTGGTTAGTAGACACTGATTGGTATTTCTTCCTGTACCATTCGTGTTTCATCTTGCTTTTTAGAGTTGCTTGTATCTTTCTACACACTAGACATTGCTACTTCCCCAAATGCTTGCTTATGCAATAATTTCAGTATTTTTTCCTAAATCCTCTATCGCATCAAATCCATTGCCTATGCTCCCTGTCTGCCTTAGGGATTTGATGTTTATGTGGTGCTCTCTTTCCAGTTGGAAGCTTTGTTGTGCTATTTTCAGGCCTTTGGCTGACTGTTCCTATAGTGAGGGCCTAAAGCCATGGGCAGCCCAGTGTGCCATGGTGGGCCTCTCTGTACAGTGAATGGGAGGAATCCTGCTGCTGACTAGTGACCTCTTACATTAATGGAAGCTTTTTTCTGGGATTGTTCAATGTTTCCAAAATCTCCTGTTGGGTGCACACCTGGCTGCTGGCCTTCTCAGGGCGGAGAAGCAAAGCGTCCTCCCCGAGCCAGCTACATAAATTGCAGGGCCTGGTGCAAAATGAAAACGTGGGCCTCTTGTTCCAAAAGCAGCAAAAATGCCGTTAGAGCTGCTAACACGGTACAACAACAAAACCGAAACCTTCCTTTTCTTCTGCGGCTGTTCTCGTTATTAAATTGTCAGGGTATTTTTATTTACTATCTAAAGTTGTTCTAAGTAAATAAAACATTGAAATTATTAGCAGGGATCTTGCTGTTCCTACTTCTCTTGTACAATGCCAGTTTTACGTGCAAAGAGAAAAGCATTTAACTCTTAAGCAGAATCTCTGAAATTACACAATTTATTTTTTCAAGCTTCTTGCGTTTGTCCTTACCAGGAGACTACCCACATTATCCCATAGGAAAAGAGTTAATGATTCTCAAAGTTAGGGATAAACTATGAAATATATTCTCAATGCACAATGGATATTTGGTGCCTTCAGGATTATACAAATCTGTTTTGATAAAGGATGACTTCAAGTGCACAGAATAGGATGGAAAGACTGCACTCTCGCTGGAAAACATGAGGAAGTTCATTCTGCTCCTGTCTACCTCCATCTGCTCTGCAGCAAAGAAATGCCCTCAGTGCTGCCAGTAAGCCTCTTCAAACAGTCTGTGAAAGCAAGACATCCACAGCTGCTCAAGAGTGCCAGGTGGCCTGTCCCCCTTCACTGCCCCGCTCCCTGGAGAAAGCCATTCGAGGACCTCCCC
The DNA here is from genome assembly GCA_004027875.1 of Aplodontia rufa. Taxonomy (NCBI): domain Eukaryota; kingdom Metazoa; phylum Chordata; class Mammalia; order Rodentia; family Aplodontiidae; genus Aplodontia; species Aplodontia rufa. The sequence continues at coordinate 4,967 of PVKS010001437.1, read as the reverse complement.
TTATAGACAAAACTCTCTGCTCCTCTTCGAGCTTTAAAACTTACTTGCAGGTATTTCTTGAAGACACCTTGCCCACAGTAACGCCAACCCACTAATAAACTTCCCAATACCCCTGTAGTCACTGCTCCCTTCACAGCTGAAAGATCTGCTCCACAGAGACACACCTGCCTGCGATTGCACGGATCATCAGAAGCAGGGACAACTGCCAGATGCCCAGCCCGCTGAACCAGAATCCCCCCAGAATGCAGAAGGTGTCAGGATAACCTTCCAGCTCTGTTCTGAGCCTTGCTGTTTGACTGGCTGGCTTGGCACTCTGGCTTGCAGAGAGACGTGGTTCCCGTTGCTGATGTGCACTAGAGGGTACAGGGATTAGTCTTTTTTTTTTTCATCATAAACAAAAATAGCAATGACTATATCAATAAAAAGTAGCTGAACACTGTTTTCCTCTTTGGATTTGTCCTTGGAAAATGTCATCTACTGTAAGCACAGACAGTCTTGTATTTTTGTCTTTGACTCACTGGAACTGACAGTATTTTCATTGGTTCAGGACCAAATGGAAAACTATGGCTGGTTTTTGAGACACAGGAGCTCTATTTTGAGAAGGAATCAGACACCAAGGGACAGAATATGTTCTCAGGCAAACCTGAGGCAGATAAGCCTATTTTAAAATCCCTGATTTTAAGCCTCAAACAAATCTTTCTGAAGTTTCAGTATGAAATGTGTGACATACCACCCACTTCCAGTGTCCCCTATACTTCATGTGGCAAAAGAAAGAAGACAGTAAGTGTTCGCTGCCCCTTGGAGAGTAGTCATGAAAATCAGGAGAACAGAAAATGACACCTAGTGGGAAAGTTAAGAGAATTAAAATTCTTACATCAGAAAAAAGGAGCCCCTGGGGTGAATTAATCTTCAGTATATAAAGAGTAAGTAGCTGCAAGATGTCATCCGATTTTCTGTAATAAGGGCAGAACACAAATTACTACATCAAAATTGCTATCGCGGTAACAAAATTATGCAATGAGGGAAGAGAAACTGAGTGTTAAATCAGGACTCGGCATAACTCTCTTTCAACCAAGGTGCCCATATATTTGGCAAAAGAATCCTGAAAAATATGAAACAGATCCCACATGCAGAGTTTATGAAAGAATAAATCTGAGGATTAACTCCTGAACCCTCTTACGTATCTTGAAAAATAAAGAAGGACAGAGGGGACAGCGGGAGACATTGTGAGGGTTTCTTCGTGTGGTTTGAAGGGGTACCCATAAGTTCACATGCTGGGGTCTTAACCTCCAGATTTACATGGTGATGGTGTCTGTAGGAGGCGTCTGTGAGAGGTAACTAGGGTCACATGACATAGTGAGTGTGGATGACACTAGTGGCTTCACAAGCAGAGGAAGAGAGACCTGAGCTGGCATGCTTCCTGTCTTACACCATGTTGGCATGCAGTGCAAGCCCCTAGCAAACGCTAGCACCATGCCCTTGGACTGCCCGGCCTCTGGAACAGTGAGCCAGAATCACTTCTATTCTTTTCAAATGATCCATTTGTTATAGCAGCTGCAAATGGACACATCTTGAGTAGGCCTTCCCTGAAAAGGATGGAAGGAAGAGAGAGCCTCGGGCTTCCACAGGACTGCTTAAAGATCTAGAGATGGTTTCCCTTGGGCAGGACACACCAACGATTGATTCCTGAGTTGTCAGTCAGAAAGCTTAAGCGAGTCCATGGAGGCAGAATTAAGATGGCATTGGCTTTGGCCTTCACTTTCCAGTAAGGAACATGTCAATCATCTCTGTGGACCAGCCTGAGCTAAAGGAATTTGCGTTGGGTCCTGTTTACCAGCGTGGATTGTGCAGGGACCCAAGGAACAAGGTGTGGAAGACTAGATCTATGAGGAGGACATCCTGACTTCTATTTGGCTCTGAAGGTTTGTTTTTTAAAAAGGCATTCTGGCTCTATAAACTAAAACAGAATTGGAAATTTTAAGGAAGTCAAAGAAAAAAAAAAAAAGAAGGTAATGACTTGCTTGGCCTTAGATTTGTTCAGAGCAAAGCAAGATGAAGAAAGTCAGTTATAAGCTTTAAAGTAAGGAGCCCTACTACTGATAGATATAAAGAGAAATTAAGAGTTTTGAGGCAAAACCAGCTGTCAGACAGGTTAGAAAATATGATGTAGCTCTTGAGAAAGAGAATGCTCCTGGAACAGATGGGTGCACCTCTGAGCTTTATAAAGCATTAACTAGCTGTTTAAATAAGTCCTCAGCAGATGTTTTCAATGCAGCTTTGGAGGTGAGATGGAGAAAACAAAGTCCAAGGCACAAGGAGAATTGATATCACAAATAAGAGACTCTCTTGAATGCAAAATGTAAGTTATTACACAAAGTTTTTATTTAAAGATGAGCCACAGTATTTGTTTTTTAAAAATGGAGCCCAATACAGAAAATCTGGAATTAAAGTAACGTTTGCTGTGGTGTTAGCCTTAAAAGAAGGAGAGAGGCAGAGTAGAAGACAGTTCCAAGGGAAGCTGCGTGAGATGCACAGCTATTAATCTTAGACCAAAGGGGCAAGCAGACATCTATATCTACATTGTCCTCATCGTTTAATTTGCAGCAGTGACCTGGTTATATCAAATAAACTCCTAAGGAAAGAGAAATCACAAAAACAAAAGGAAGGAGAACAAGTTGGTGGGTCTGAGCTGGATACGTGCTTATCAACACTATGCTGAATTACAGCTCGAGGGATACAAGTCATGGAAAATAAAGGGGGCAATGACTTTTCTTGTTTGATGGCTCCATGTATTCTCACTTGAGACAGCAGATGTTGACCAAGTGCCCCTAAGTGCCAGACAGTGCGCTAGGTGACCCAGTCCCTTTCATCAGTGAGCTGACGTCCTTCACTATGACTCCTCTGCCCATTGCTAAATGCTACTTACACTGCACCTTTCGTCACTGCCTTCAGGGTGTTCATGGATAGGAACTAGATGGAGCGGGAGGTGGCCATGGACCCTCAGACCCCCCTCAAAAGAAAGTCTCTGGAGTCACACATCTAACTAATTGTCCTGTTGACTTCAGCACTGCTGTGGTCTGGATACACGTTCCCCAAGGCCCACGTGATTGAAGCCATGGACCCCATCTGTGGGCTCCTCTGGGAGGTGGGGCAATCTTTAAGAGGTGGAGCCTGGTGACTTAGACCACTGAAGGGGAAGTTGGGACCCTGGCTGCTCCTCCCTCGTGCCCGTTGCCTCCCCGCCATACGGAGAGTCATCTTCTCTCCCACACATTCCCACCATGGTGTTCAACCACACCGCAGCCCCAAAAGCAACAGAGCCAATCACCATAGCCTGAAACCTCTGAAGCCATGACTGAAAATAAACCTTTGCTTCTTAAAAGCTGATTCTCTCAGGTATTTTATCATAGTCGTAGAATGCTAACTGACACAAATAGCATGACTATAAGTTATTACTTAGGGTGGAAGAAGAGGAATGGGGAGAGGGGAAAAAGAAAGCTCTGGATCTATAAAACAGGTGTTGAGGAACAAGACTGAGAACATCACCATGTAAGGCACACACAATGGATCAAACTTATTCCCTTGTTACATGTTACAGAATTCACATTGACATGGCCCCTGGATCTAGCACAGGGGTATGGGATTTTTGTTCCTAAATAACCAAGCCTAGGCTTTGTCACCCATGAGAAGCATAACCTCTAACGTTCCTCTTCCTCTTCTGAAGAATGGGAATAAACACAGCACCCCAAAAGGTCCCTGAGAGAATTGAGTCAGGTAATGCACACAAAATACATTTCTCACAGTGTGTGGCAGTTATGAGAGCCCAGTGAATGTTTTCTATTATTGTTGTTATTATTAAGTCTGTATACACTGAGATAACTTCTTCACTTTATTATCTATTTTGATCTCTTCAGCTTCTCCTGAGACGTAGTGTTTTACAATCTTGTGTGCAAGATGTTGTTCTGATCAATAAATCTGACAAGTAGCGATTGAACCTGTATTGCATGGCTGATGCTGCACAAATAACAGGTGGCCAGACAGGTCGGATTCCTGCCCTCACCAAGCTCAAAGTCTGGGACAGAAATTGCTCCAACAGAAACAAACTTCTCATCCACCTTCTTGGCATCCAAGAATTTTAGAAGAATCAATTCATGAGTCGACTGAATAACTTACAGAACAAATATGAAAACATTCCCCTTTCCAAGGGGAGAAAGGCACCTGGAAACGTTATCTGACACAGAGTCATCTGGATTAGTTTAACTCTGCTGGCCACCAGCCTTTGTATTCCATATTGGGTCCCCTGGCCGTCCCTGCCCCTACTCCAGTTCCCGCCTCTAGCAGGTCCCACTCCTGACACTCCTTGCTGAGCTCCTTCCATCTGCACCCCAACCCTCTCAAGGTCCCCTCAATCTGGCTGACAGAGGTCTGTTCAAAACTCTGCAGTGTCCCCTCTCGCCATTGGCACAACCCAGTGGCCTCACACTGAGCAAGGCTGTCCATGGACCAGACTCCTCTTATGGTTCGTGCCTCACCATTTCTTCTACCAAAACCTTTAACGAGTGCCAATGACTTCAGGTTCCAACATTACCATGCTGTCTCTCTGACTTTTCTTCCACCGGAGATGCCCTCTGCCCAGAGTCTCCTTTGCAAGTCTCCTCCCAGCGGCCACTGCTCTTCAGAACTTGGTTCTGGGAATCACTGTGCTTTCTCCTCTTTGGCTTATCTCTGTGTCCATCACCCTTGAGAGTGGGTCCGTTGTCTTATATCTTAGTGTCTGCGCACCTGTATCCTTGCATCTCATCGCCCTTGAGAGTGGGTCCGTTGTCTTGCATCTTGGTGTCTGCACACCTGTATCCTTGCATCCCATCGCCCTTGAGAGTGGGTCCGTTGTCTTGCATCTTGGTGTCTGCACACCTGTATCCTTGCATCCCATCGCCCTTGAGAGTGGGTCCGTTGTCTTGCATCTT